>JABYQS010000077.1:0-174317 GCA_022592435.1 Cerioporus squamosus
TTGTTGAGGATGCGTTGGAGAACGCAGGTACGCGTGCTGTCTGCACTCATGTCTGTCGAGAGCCTGAGCACATTACTTACAAGGTTCCGACGTGCTGGATGCATTCCTCAAGTTGTACAGCAGCTTGATGAAGCCCGAAGCTTGTGAGTCTATGACCACGTTGTTTTTCCTGTCCTGCATGGAACTCCCCGGTACAAGTCGTGTTGTCAGAATTCACGCCCAATCTCGCTCGGTTCTGGTTGGCTCTGAATTTCGGGGAGCGTCGCACTGTGCCGACAGAACTCTGATCTACGCGAGCAAACGAATGGCACGCGCGCCGCAATAATGCCTCCTGCGCTCGTCATCCTCTGGGTCAGCGAATGGGAACTTGACTGAGATTGCAGGGAAGACAACGCGAGCGCGAAGCCACATCCCCGACGTCTCCAGACGGCAGCGGCGTATTTGTCCCGCCATTCCCTACCTCTCATCCCCGCGCTCATCGAGAACGGACAGGGATGCGACTCCCAACGTACGCCCGGGGTGGGGTAATGGAGGGCGTTGGGCTCATGTATGCCGTGGCGTGAGCGTTGATTGCACTGCAAGCCTTAACCAAGGCCACAAGAGCAGGCCTTAAGTGAGAGTCGTCTGTGATTCTGAAATTGGAGATGCATTATCTTCTCGCGACTCCGACCCACTACAGTGACACTCCCTCCTTGGGAGTCTGGCCTGCCTCTGAGGCAGACGTACCTCTGCTGCGGGCTAAGGCCTGTCGCTCAGGACCAGGCGGGGCGTTAGGGATCACTCATATCACCTCACGGGCTGCTTCACCACGGGAGGTCACCACGTCGGTGTTCGCTCGACCCGCACCGTCTGTTAGGAGTCAGCGCATGACCATGGCCTCAGGCTCGTACGGTGAAAACATCGCATTTCAGCCTATAGCTGGACGAGAACGTACCGTACGTTCCATGTCTCCGATGGTGCTTCATGGGGCCAGCTGCCTGTCAGCAACCCCACCGAGGCGATGACGAAACGTCTTGTGGTGACTGATGATTGACTGCTTCGATGGTAACTCATGGCTGACTGTAGTACTGTAGCACCCATTAAGCTCCCGCATTCGCCCGCGTGCGTCCATGGACAAAGTCTCCAAGGCCGCATCCTCTCACGACTCGCTTGTCACGCTTCCGCGGTGGTTTCGCCCCATCTACTACTCTGGCCAGTCCTCTAGCGCATACCATATACCAGGCACGGGCACACGTAGCGGCGGACACACTTTCTTCCGCACCATATGATATGTCGCTGTCCTCTGGAGGGACTGTCCTCGCCATGACTGGCGGCAGCGGATGGAAGGGGAACAAACCGTTCCTGCACTACTATCTGCTCGGTACTGGCAACCAGACCCCAGACCTCCTAGAAGGCGTCACGATGGATCCTGGGTTGTCTGCCGTTCCACACCACATCGCGATTGACGACTCGCGAAAGCTCGTCCTTCTCGCCAACGACGACTGTGTCAAGTCGTTCTCCTTCGCCCTCGACGACTCCGGCGAGGTTTCAAAGCGGCTACCTGTGGTTCACCAGATTGACTCTGGCGGCGAGTACGATGGTCCGCTCGTTGTACTCCCGAATGGCCGTCTCGCGCGGTCAAGCAAGGGGCAAGCCGTCGTGTGGCACCTGGACTCCCTCGGACCCGAGGAGGCTCCTACACCAGGCTGCTCCCCGCCACACTCCATCGTCACCTTCGCCGATGATCCGGGATTCTTCCCAGCTGCATGGCACCTACACGAGCCAAGCGGACATCTACTCTGCGCGGAGGGCGCAGAGGAGTCCGGCGGGTACGCGTTCCTGTCGATCGACCCCGAGCACGGCGGGAGGCGCGTAGCCCGCTATCTGGGGCATGGCGGCGAGGTTGACAAGATCGCGACGAGCCCTGGAGACCCGAATGTGTTCGTTACTGCGGGTAGCGATGGTTATGCTCGATTGTTCGACGTACGCCATCCGCTACCTGTGCTCACGTTCAACACGGGTCTGCAGCGGGACGGATGCACGGACGCCGTGCTCGTGCACCCGGATGGCATCCCCAGTGAGTCAATGGCCCGGCTCTCTGTTTCTGGTCAGACGTGCTAAGACAACTTCTGCGACAGCGCTCTTCACTGGAGGAGACACCACGCAACAAGTAATGATGTGGGATATCCGCGCGGAGGAGTGCGTCTACGAGCTGTCGACGGGCAACAACTCCGTGACGGGCCTTGCATGGGACCACACGCGCTCCTCCCTCTTCGTGGCGACCGAGTGTCGGTATGTCAACCGCATGGGCCTACGCACGGGGTACCGCCGCGCGCGTATCCCGCGCTGGGCTACCTGGAAGGCGGTCGACAAGGAGTATCGCGCGCACAAGGAGGCGGTGAAGGACGGTACCGCCACCGCGGACACCGATGCCGAGGATGGCACGTATGGCGGGATGGACTACCCGGACGTGTACGACGACTACCTGGACGACGGAGAGGGCGTGGAGAGCGAGAGCGAGGACGAGGAGGATATCGACGAGGGCTACTCGGCGGACATGCGGTGGCCGCAGAAGTGCTTCCACAAGGAGGACTTCTTCGGGTACGCGTATGACGCTGGTGAACATGTTCTATGTAAATCCTCCCATTCCCTGCCTGTTGGTGTGCAACTGATCTCTGTCGTTGCAGTCCGATGGCAGTTCAAGGATACCCCGGACATCACGCAGCTACCGGCGAGCACCACTTGCGACGACTGATCGTCGCCTCTCGGCCTCTTACACACCCATACCCGTATGGCCTCGACCAGCACCCTTTCTTCACCTGCGATACTCTGGCGCTGGATATGCGCTGCGCGACACACCCGCTCACTTCTGCACTGGTATATACCGGGCATTTATTCATGAAACTATCACTCGGACTCCCCTCGTCTTCTTTGTTGTCTGTACTGTACTAGGATCTATTGGATTGAATGATGGATGGATCGTTGACTATGTGCTGGTTACCGGTACAGTGTACGTTGTGGTTGGTTTTGAGATCGACATCGGGACTGCAGTGTCCCCCCTCTCCGGCACGCTTCCTATGGCAAGTGGCCTCTAAGATACGTGACATCCCCTATTTCCCCGAACCATATACATTCTGCGCAGGCTAGATCGTCTGCGACGCACAACCGTCTTCAATAAGCCATCATGCGCACGACCATGAAGCACCGCCGTGAAATCATCCTCGTTTTCGACACCTCCCTCAAAGTAGTACTCGCCAACGCCATATCCTCTTCCGTCACATCATGGGCTCGCTGCGAACAAAACTGGGCGGACGAGGGTCTTCTTTATCCCCCTCACGAATGGTCGAGTCTGAGCTGCCCACGGTCGGACTTCAAGAATACTTTATGTACAATCTCGTCCACGGAGCGTCCCTGGAAAAGTTCGTGGCGCTCTACACGACTCTCCGCTTCACCGGCATACTCCATACGCACGTTCTGCTCTGTGCAGTGTTTATGTATGCGCCCCTTCGAGGTGAGCTTCATATCCGCCGCGTTGCATCGAACCATGCTCAGGTCAGCGGTTCATCATGACCGTACTAGTCGGACATCATTCTTCTCTCCCGGAAACCGTCAAGCACTCCGAGCTCTATAGCCACTACACCCGCTACGAAAACTCCCGGCGCTGTTCTTCGCCTGCGCGGCTTTCCAGCGCGACACGGCCTGCGACACGACAGGGGTCTATGGTGCGCTGCTTTACTGGTCGCTCCCGCAGCTCTGCATCACCTTGGTCTTTGCGGTGGTGGTAGTTCCTCTCGGACACCTTGGTTGGCTCTTACATGCGCTCGATAATGCTGTGAAGGAGACAGCGTCGCTAGCCGCCAAGATTTTCGCCTTCCTTGTGTTGCATGCGTTGGCCACATTCATCGATGTCGTGGAAGTGGTGGTTCTGCTGATGAGTTGCATCACAAACCCCTTGAGTGTCCTCCTCGGCGGGCCTCCAGAGAGGCAGCGTACAGGAATTCCCCAAGTGAGTGGCTCGTTCTGCCCGGATAAGTTCAACTTACTCATGCCTTTCCTTTTCCCCATGCCAGATGATTGGGGTGGAGATATTGTTGAAGCATCCGATATTCGACTACGGTGACAGCGGACGCTCCAAGGTAGGAGGAGTTCACCGTGTCAGAGTGTCAGATGTCAAGGCAAATGCTAAGGGACTCGTCTACTGTCTAGCGGACGGACACAACTGCGGCAGCCGACAGCAGCAGCTGACCCAGGCCGTCGCTCTTTGGGAATTCGTCTTGTCACTCAGTGGGCGAACCACCAATCGCAAGTTGTCCAGGAGGTTGATCGCTTGTAAGAAGATCACATCTGTCTATACATGTGGTCGGGGCACAACGACTGCGATGGGTATACTCCAAATTGACGGACAGGCTACTTAGTATCCACAGCAAATGCGTCGCTGTATAAGCTGTATCACCTGCCACGTATATGCGCAACCCAAGTGCGGTCGTGCGCTATTTCGGCAACAATGCCTCGAACTCAAATTTGATGCCCTGTGAGAGGTCATCGAAGGCTCAAGCTCGTAGCAGGCTCCCCATTTGTACCATGTATGTGTCAAGATACACATGACCACACTTTCTAGATTATACATCGCGGTCTCTACATCCCGCCCGGCGAAGCACCTCATGCCCTTCCCTTGAACTTCTTCGAGAGCTCCTTGGCGACCTCCGACACCTCCTTCCATAGCTCCTCCTTCGGATGCTTCGGCGTCCAACCAAGGTCGCGTCTTCCCCGGTCGCCTCGGCCTCGTACGTTCGAGAAGAACAAAGACGCAACGACCTCGGCCCCGAAGTACTTGACGCGCTCCTCTGGCGTGAATACCGTAGGCTCCGCTTCCGTTGCAACGCCCTCTGCCACTAGGGCCGTTCCAATCGTCTTGCACAGCTCATAAAACGTGACATCACCGTTCTCAGTCAGGTAATACCCTTCACGACCATGTCCGAGCTTCGTGTCGTTTTTAAGGGCCGCTGAGAAGAGAAGATACGCGAGGTGCGCATCTGAAGACATGCATAAGCACAGACTGTCATCCGGGATGGCTGTATGGGCAAGACTTAGGTGGACACTCACTGTCCTCAACATGGATGACCGACCAGGCATTCTTTCCGGACCCCATCATGCCGGCACGTCCACGCTTGACAGCAGCTTCTGCGAGTACAGAAACCAGGGCCGAGGACCGCTTCGAGATACCCGCGTCATACAGAGGGCCTTGGCCAAATCCAAAGACAGCAGTGGGTAGCACGAGGTACGTGCGCACGTACCCCTCCGCGTCTGCCTTCGTTGCGAGGATATCAACGGAGCGGTGGGCCGCATTTGTTGGTACATCGTTGATTGCCTTGATATCGAGGTCGGAGACGATGCGCTCGGATAGGTATTCGCCGCGGGCGTCATCGGCCCAAGACCCAGCCCCAGACTGACGTGGCGATCAGCGTGGAGGGAGTGGGATTCGGGATGGGCACGTACAGTATGAACGAGAACAGGTACGTCGCCAGTTTTCTCGTGACGCTTCCGGAGCCCCGCAAGGATCGCGGTCATCATGGAATCGTCGTCTGCATTCGCCTGTGGGTTGGATAGCCGTAAGTACAACCCGGTGCACGTCTCCTGGATAGGGGCAGATACACACGACTTGCACGACGATATGCGCCTTCTCCGCCAGTTGAGTGAGTTTCTCGAGTTCCTCCATGGATCCGACTACCGCCTTGACACCGAAATTCGTCTCAAGGAGCTGCGCCTTCCCAGCATCGCGGACGAGGGCCGTGATGTCGAACGTGTTCGCACTGGGGTGCTGCAGGATCCGCTGTAGGACGCTTCCTCCTATGTAGCCTACGACGCCGTCAGTTCCCGGATGATAGCTAGATGTTCGGCTGAAATGACGTACCGGTAGCACCGGTGAAAAGTATCGAGGTCTTCTCCGAGTTGCCAGACATGCTGATATCGATGAGAGGATCCGGGTCGTGGTTTGACGTCTGTGCCCTCGATTTCCCTGTAAGTACCCTGCTATAAGTAGTTTCGCAAAGCCCGAATCACCGGTAGACACTGGCACATGGACTAACTCACGCTCACAGGCGGCCAAGTTGGACTAACCTGGGCCAATCTCACAACCGGACGGCCGCTTAGTGCGCATCCAATCCTTCTCCACCCGAGACCGACAAGCTCTCGTACGCACCGGGACGGGGTCAGACCGCCCGAATGTCAGGTCCTACAGAATGATGTGCGACAGATGCGTATAAACGGCGTCATTGTGCATCGGGCAGCTCACTCCGCTCCCGAGGCTTTGTCAGTCTCCCGCTTGCCCGGCTGAGAAGATATGATCTCGACTCATCTTCTCTTCCAGAATTTGGCCTGTGTCTGTGGACCCGCGTCGTTATCGGAACCACGGCGGGCTGGTGGTGGAAGACAGGTTCAGCAGTCTGGCCAGCACTAGTAGTAGTACTAGTAGTACTGTCGTAGATTTGGCGCTTAGACTCGCGGAGAGTGCCGGCAGGGCCGTGGTGTCCGAGTGGATCGGATAAGTAGTTAGTCGGTACCTCCAACTTCAACTTGGCCTTGACCTTGGCCCCGGGCTCTGAATTGACAGACTATTACTTTGGATAAACCACGAACAACTGAAACGTCGAACTATCAGAGGTTAGTGGTGATTTATATGCTAATGGCATGGACGTCTGACAGAGCATTCAGGGTAGGAACCTGTCCAATTGAATCGCAATCGGCCGCGGTACCGCGTCGCACCGCTGTTCTGCAGTGCGGGATACGCCATGTCCGAACAACAGGATTCCCAGCCCATTATTCAGCACTGGTCAGCCTCCGTGCAAGAATTGTTCTACCAGCACGCCACTACGGACTCATCTGGCGACTGCCTGCCGATATCTACGTCTGACAGGGATGAGCCAAACTCACTACAAGAGTCCCCATTCTTGTCTCTTTCAGAAGACGTCATGGTGTGCGTCCTGGAGTACTGTGACCTGAAAGATCTCATCGCTTGTAGTGCGGTGAGTACAGCGGAAACAAACGGACCACGGTGCATCTACTCATACTCTTTTTCGTCAGGTCTGTCGGTCGCTAAAGACACTCATCCAGTCAGACACATATCTGTTGCGTTATAGGATACTCTTGGCCGCAAACGGGATGGTCGACGGGCCGTCCTGCCATAGCAACAAGCTGGCCATGTTACAAGACCACTGCTCTCGGGTCGCTAGCCGCGTATACTCACACAGCGGTGGTCACTACTTATCACGCCTCAGGACGACCGATGAGAGATACCGCATTGTCTTGGCATTCGGGGGAACGATCACCTACGTGGTCATGAAAGCCGATCAAGGCATTGTTGAGATACACGAGCCCTTTCCGATACCTGCCATTCACTCTGTCAACATCTGGTCCGTTCCGTTGGCACTCTTTCCCGAGGGACAGGTCTATGAGGTATCGGCAGATACCACACAGGATCTGCTCATCAGGGAGTGGGGTTCGGATCCACCCGCTCTGTATAGTGCTACCCGGAACCCCGGAACCCCAGGAATTCCCTCGAATCTTGCAGAACAGGCCTCCTCCACGCGGGAATGGTCGGAACCTTTGCGTTCCATCGCGAGGAAGGCCATTCCATCGGCATGGTCATGGTTCCATCCAGCGCTGGGTAGCTGCAGATGGTACGGATGTCGGCAGGGATGTGATTGCGACTGCGGCCTGGCGGGATGTGATTAGCAAGCCTATATATTGACCTATGTAGTGATTAGCCAGCCCATAGTGAGTATGAGTATCGAGTATCGAGCTCAATGGACCAGAAGAGCACAAAGTATCACACATCTTAAACATAAATTATGTACAGTACGTGATCAGTAATCCGGATCGTTACGAGACGAAGTTACGAGCACTGAAGTGGGAACAGAGTGAAGATGCGAGAGGAGCGGAGTCGAAGGAACAGATGGCTAGTATGTCAAAGTGTCCGCTGATTCAGCCGGCATGACAGTGTTCATGAGCAGAGGATCGATAGGCGGAATGGTAGTCGCAGCACTCTGGCTGCCTGGCTGCGGTGCAGTGTCTCCGGGAAGGCTGCGACGATTGTCCGAATGGAAGTCGTGTGTCCGGTCTGCAGAGTCTGACGCATGGGCGCACGGTTCGTGAGACTCATCATTGACAATGTCATCATCCAAGGCAGGGTCTGAGTCGGGAATGTCCTTGAACTTCTCGACGAGGGCACTGAGCCTTGCGTACTCGCGATCCATCTCCTCCGGAGGGGCCAGAGAGATGACCGGCTCGGCTGCAACCTCTTCTTCAGTCCCGGCATGAGATCTAGAACAGTATCATGGGTGTCAGTCGGTAAACAAACAGGAGCTACGTAGAGTGATGACTCACAAGCCTCGTGTGAACAAGTATCGCCGGTAGCGTCTCCATACGTGACCCATGAAACCTCTATCGAACTGGTCCAGAGCGACTATGTACTCATCGTACTTTGTGAAAGCGTCCGCCGTGAATTCCATTCGGATGTGCCGTCCGGCTTCCTTGTACACCGATAGGACATGGTGGATCTATCAGGCACGGTGATCAGTAAGGCTGCAGACGTGATATGTGTCCAAAATTGCTCACCGCCGTCAACACAAGCGCAATAGTTTGATGACGAATGGGGTTGAAGTGCTCCTGGTAGATGCAGCCGAGTGCGTTTGGATGGGGGAACCATACCAGGTCGATCACCATGCCAATGATCCCGTGCTGGAACCGACCTTCCTTCATGTCCAAATCCTATGGTATCGTTGTCAGGAAGCCATGGTCCGCAGGGCAGGTCAGATACGTACCTCGTAGTGGAAACGGCTATCTTCGAGCAGCCATGAGGCTCGCTTGTGGTTTGCCTCCCGCTGCTCCGGGGTTGGGTTGACATGTAAGCCGTATACGTTCGGGACAAGCTTTGCTGCTTCCCTTCGCACACGGCTCCGTATGTTCGTATCCTCTTGCCTGAACTGGTGAGATGTATTCTGTCAGCGCATTGACAGCTACTCATGGGGCCGATATACGCACCATCTTCATGTCCTCATCGGTCAGTGTATACGAGCTTGCATCCCAGCCTAAAACATTGCAGGCATCCTCATAAGCCTGATTGATGAGGCGATCCTTCTCAACTAGTGACGGGTACGGGTTCGAGGTCGAGAAGATGGCCTGCAGGATATACCCGGTCCGTCGTATGACCTGCTGGAGCGAGCCATTGTATGCGAAGTGCTTATAGCGGCGTCGCTTCGCATTGCGCTCGGCCTGCTTGCGGGCACGAGCCTCGTTCCGCTCATCTTCATCTGGATTGTCAATGAGTAGAGCATCGCGACGACGCTTTCCGACAGTGCTGGCAGCGGGAGAAGGGGAGGTGGGGGACCCAGATAGTGAGCTGGTCAGGCCTGGAGCCGACGAGCTGATGGGAGAAGGAGAACTGAGAGAAAGTACGGAGGTTTGCGACGCTTAATACATGAATGTCAGCACACCGAAAAGGGTCTCGCATCATGTTGGAACTCACGTGGCTGACCACTGTTTGGCGCAGAGAAGAAGAACGGCATGGGAGGGTATGGTGCGATAGGGTTCACCATGCTCGGTATTGTGGCACTGGGGCCACGGGCATCGCCAGTTACAGATGGCAAGCTGTGAACATTGGCCCCTCGGAGGGCGTCGAGACGAGCGGACGGGTTATTGAGTGGCAGGGTGTGTATAGAAGCGGACATCTAGTTGCGCGGAAGAATGCCGCGTGAGAAATGCATCTTGCTTGGTGACTTTGAAAGTGTATAGCTTACCTGAGGCATCGGGCTCTTGTCCTGTGAGGAGACGGTGCTGCTTACTCCAGTCTGAGACGGTTCCCGACGACGCCGAGTGCGCGCTCGTGCTCCTCCAGGAACAACAAAGTCCGAGTCGTCGTCCGAGCCAATACCCTGTTGTTGTAAAAGGTCACCCATCTCATCCTCCTCCTCGTCCATGTCGCTACCGGCTAAAGCAGCCTCTTGAGCCCTCGGATTGGCTTGCACATGGCCAGGGCGAAGGTTTTGGGCGATCTCTGGCATAGCAGATTAGTGAGTGAATGCCAGAAGTCCGTCTGTAAACTGACCTGGATCAATGAGACGTGTAGCCTGGATGCGACGCCTCGGACGTTGGCTCCCATCCTGTGCAGTCGCGCCGGCCTCCATGCTCGTCTCCTCGTTCTCCTTGTTCGACCTTCGATCCATACCACCCTGAAGAGCGGTATCCGAGCTCTTATTCCCAGCATTCCGAGCTCGAGAAGTAGTGCTAGTGCGCGCTGCTTGACTTGCTGCACGTCCTCGCGAGCTTGCTTGACCTCTGCGCCCCCTTCCCCCGGCCCCGCGTCCACTCATCTAGTACCGTTAAGTCGTCTTAGTAAGTTTCATGGTGGATTACAGAAGAAAAGCGTACCTAGGGTGTTCCAGTCAAGCAGTAATAGGTGTAGATAGAAGTGTAGAATAGAGTGATGAGTTGGCAATGATCGGATGCGAGTGGAGGTTGAACTCGGACAAGTGTTATGTAAGCAACCCCTGTTGGGCACTCAGTACTCAGTACTCGACCCTTCGTGCACTACGCGAACTTGTGAGCCGTCAGCACGCCTGCCTCTGTCATACTGCGCTATGTCACCCACCATCTGCCCTAGTTGCACTGCTAGACTTCGGAGCTCAACCTCTTTACCTAGGCACCTTGGTCAAATCGCGTCCTGTCGTCACAATGCTCGGACACGCCTCCACTCACCATTGCACCCGTCGACTGGGAGGAAGAAACCTCAGCTACCCATGCGGCAATCAGACGCAGGCTCGCCCCTCCAACCTCGCCTCTCACAACCTGCATCTGTCCCGGATCCAACACCTGACGCAGAAGGAGCCCCATCACCGCCGCAGTCGACAGCTTCTCCAAGTGCAGTAGCGCAGCCTGAGGAGCTAACCTCAGGGCACAAGTACTACCGTTACCCAACAGCATTCGAGGTCCAGAAGGCATACCGAGATGCCCTTGGACTGCCTGCGCACGCACCCTTCACTAGCGAAGCCGAGTGGGAGATGGCGGAGTTTGTGATCGAGAGCGGGTTAACACAGGGAGAGACGGATCGCTTGCTGAAGACTCGCATGGTGAGATCTTTCAGTTTACCCAGCATGTTCATAAGGGACACTCACATTTTGCAGTACACTCATTGCCGGTCGACAGCACCAAGCGCGTACCGCTCGTTCAAAGATCGAGACTCGTTCAACAAGGTCGTGGACGGCTTACCAGGGCCCCGGGCGGGATGGAGTCTCGTCGAGATTACGGTAGTCGGGAATGTGCTGGATGCAAAGGGCGAACCAAAGAAGGAGGTGCTGGAGTGTTGGGTCCGCAATCCCGCAGAGCTTGTGGCAGACCTCATGGGGAACCCCGAGTTTGCAGATTGCATACACTTCGCGCCGAAGGAGGAGTATGTCGATCCCAAAGATGTAGCGGAGGAACTTGGGACATCAGATGGGCCAGCAGAAAGGGAACGCATGTTGACGGACTTTGTAAATACAGACTGGTGGAAACGGGTCGACATAAGTGGGACCTGAACCAGTGAAGTAGCGACAGTCATACTCACTGTAGTCTGTAATATGGCAGGCTGAGATCAAGAAGAAGCATCCAGGCGCGACAATTGCGCCCGTCATCCTCGCATCCGACAAGACACAACTGTCGACATTCAGCGGCGACAAACAGGCGTGGCCCGTCTACCTGACGATTGGGAACATCGACAAGGATGTACGGCGCAAGCCATCCCGCCGTGCAGTCGTTCTTCTAGGATACCTTCCTGTCACCAAACTCCACTGCTTCCACGAGAACGACCGCGCCCTGCAAGGGTACCGTGTCTTCCACTATGCAATGCGTCAGATGCTTGCTCCCTTGATCGACGCCGGAAGGACCGGGGTCTGGATGACGTGCGCAGACGGCTATGTCCGTCGCGTCTTCCCGCTCCTCGCTGCCTACATTGCTGACCACCCGGAGCAGTGTCTCGTCTGCTGTACAAAGGAGAACAGGTGTCCAACATGCCTGGTCGAGCGTGACAAGCGTGGGGACTTACTCACCACTTGCTATCGCGACCCCGATGCCACAAAGGCTGCACTGCAAGACCCGAAGTCAGATGCGTTCAAGGAAGCAGGCCTGCGCGACATACCTCAACCCTTCTGGGCCGACCTTCCGCACGCCAATATCTTCAACTGCATCGTCCCCGATCTCCTCCACCAGCTGCACAAGGGTGTCTTCATGACGCATCTTGTCAACTGGGTTTCCAAGGATCACGAGGAGGAACTCGACGCACGCTTTGCACGGGTCCCACCATATCCCAATTTGCGCATCTTCTCGAAAGGTATATCCACCATCTCGCAGTGGACGGGTAACGAATACCGCCAGATGGAGAAGGTGTTCATCGGTCTGATTGACGGCCTGCACGACGATCCTCGTGTCATGACCGCTGCACGCGCGATCCTTGACTTCACATACCTCGCTCATTATCCTTCTCATTCCGTCTCCACCCTCGAACAGATGCGCGCCGCTCTCGAGTCCTTCCATGCGAACAAGCAAGTCTTCATCGACAAGGCCATACGCACACACTTCAACATCCCGAAGCTTCACTGGATGCTCCACTACATCTCCTCGATTATCGACTTCGGCTCCTGCGATGGTCTCAGTACCGAGATCTCCGAGCGGCTGCATATCGACTTCGCCAAGCTTGCTTACCGGGCTTCGAACCGCAAGGATTATATCCGGCAGATGATAGTATGGCTGACTCGCCGCGAGAAAATCCGCTGGTTCCAGGGCTTCTTGCGGTGGTGCAGCGCGTCGTCTGCCAGCCAAGCAAGTGGTGACCACGTCGAGACCTCGGGGCCACAATGGCAGCATGGAGACAGCATGGACGAAGGCGCAGACGACGGCGACAGCGCGTCTCGCAGCGCAGTCACTCTCACACTCAGCGCCGAGGAACCCACAGATGTCGCCGCCGACTCTGCTTCCTTGCAGCCTCCATCCTCCACTGCCGCCACCCCTCCTCAGCCTTCATACTCCGCCCGAGTAGTCGACACTGCTTGCGCCACATCAACGACCCGGAGGAGCAACGAGACGGAGGAGGATGAAGACGCGGATGACGCAGGCCTCGTGAACGAGTTGGTGAGTAGTTGCCTCGGATTTTCACTGACATCTCTTACCGGATGTGTTCCTTATGCCCAGGACTCACCCTTCGGACCTTACACCATTGCACGCAAGCCCGGCCTGGGCTTCCTCTCTGGCTCCGACATCGTCTCCAAGGACAGCGCGAGCGACTTCGGGCGCGTGCTACATGAGTTCCTCTCGCAAGAATGCGGCACATCCACATCTCTTCCCTCGCCGGCCGATCTCCTTACTCGCTCATACGCTGTCTACAAGAAGTTCGATCGCACGTTGCCTTCGCTCCGTGGCCTCACATCAGAGACCTATGTCGACACTGTTTTTGCATACCCTGCGCAAGGTCGACGTGCTTCCCGTTACAGTACCGTCCTCTTCTTGGAGAAGCCAGAGATAGCAGAGAACCTTGGTGTTCGAGGTGTGTTGCCCCACCTATTCTACTTCAAGCCAACTTCGAGCTGATACACTGGCAGGCTATCGTGTCGGGCAAGTTCGCGCAATCTTCTCCCTCCCTCCTGATCTGCAGCGACTTCGCCCAGATCCCGTCGACGCTCACGCCCACCTCGCTTATGTCGAACTCTATACACCCTTCAAGGACGCCCCGGAACCGTACATTCAGTTATACAAGATTATGCGATCCTATCGGGAGATGAAGCGGCACGCTGTCGTGCTTCCTGTGCAGCAAATCTTCCGCAGCTGCCACCTTCTCCCTGTCTGCGGGAGCCGCATCAACCGAGCCTGGACGTCAGACACTGTCCTCGAGGAGTGCGACACTATGTACTTGAATTCTTTCTCTGATCATCATATGTATTTGTTTGTATAGAACGCCACTAGTAGCTCAGCAACAAGGACAGAGTGCATAGCCTCTATCATCCATCCACTGTCCCGCGCACACCGGCAATCGCAGTCCTCCTCTGAGGCTCTGGGAGTCCGAAGATCCCCGTCCACCGCAGCTCGCTAGCATTTCCGACTCTGCCCAGACCCAGATGGAATGCGTCAGTGTGGATGGATTGCGGGACGCTGGATAGAACGCGCGAGTCGGTATGTACATGGTAAGAACTGATCGTTCCTGACGGACCTGCCCACTCCAGATACTCCTCGACAGCCGAGCTCCACTCCGGATGGCCCACCCCGGAGCGACGGAACCACGCGATCTATCTGGAACCATCCCGGTTCCCTGATGCTGCTGGTAATGCAACACCTACGTGATGCGAAGACGGACTGGTAAGACCCAGTGCATCTGTGCCATATCGAGCCGCTGATGCGCGTCACGGTGATGCTCTCCCGCTGCTTTTCAGGGATCTCAGGGTCACATTCGGTCTCTCTCAGATCCAAGCGCGTGTCATCCGCGGGCATCCGCGCCTATACTGTACACTGCAACATGGGCCCGCGAGTTCAAGAGTATCCACAGCATCCAAATTCATCGCCAGTATGTGGCATGGGGGCTCTATTCTGATGCAAAGGTTGTCGGTTCACGCATCGAATTATGGGACTGGCAAAACGGGTTGTTTATATGGGTATGTCTCCGAGGCCTTGACAATAAGTATCATCATTCCACCCTACCTGAGGCGAACGGCCTCCACAGAATCCGTAGCTTGGACATCGCACGTGCAAATGCGGCACGTTGTGTACAGTTCATTCAGAGAGGAGCCAGATCCTGAACTCCGGTATCCGTCCGTGATTGTGCACCCGTACGGATACATTGAATTGGTGAGTAACCGTACTGTATACTCTTGTCCTAGAGTCGCTTGATAGTGCTGATGAACCTTGCCGAAGTTCAATCATACAGTCGGACCAGACGCTCCACTGTCCCAGAAGGTGGGATTGAGGATACATACAGTGGACGAAGAGCAACCCAGGTGATATGGCATAATGTGGTCGTCATCCTTATATATTTATGATCCTCAAACTCCGGTCACGCCGCCGTTCCGCCGTGCTGATTCGTGAGCGCCGCCTCGACCTCCTTTCTCGCAACCCGGTAAAGCTCCTCAGTCGTGTGCACCGGCTTCCACCCCAGGTCTCTCCGGGCCCTATCCGCGCGGCAGCGCGCGTTCGTGAAGTGCAAGAACGCCACGAAGTCGCTCCCAAAGATCTTGGCGCGTTCCTCCGCGGTGACCTCCGTGGGCTCCGGGCCGTCCGCGCGGCCGACCTCAACGAGCGCAGTCCCGATCGCCTTGCAGAGGGCGTACAGGCTGTGCTCGCCGTTCTCGGCGAAGTAGTAGCCTTCGCGACCATGCCCGAGTTTGGCGGGTTCGGTGAGCGCCTTGTTGAAGAGCAGGTAGAGCAGCTCTGCAGCTAGAAGTGGAGAAACGCGGGATTACGATCTTCAATATCAGTGGCCTCGGAGTCTCTCTGCAGCAAGAGCGGCGGACGAGACTCACTGTCGTCGATGTGGACATCCGCCCAGATGCATGCGCCCTTCCCGACGACACCTGCCCGTCTGCGAGCGAGGAACGCCTTGGCGTACCATGACACCTGGTCCATGTTCCGCTTTGCGACCCCCGCCTCGAACAGGGGGCCGCTCGGGAAGCCGTAGATGATACCCGGGGCGACGATGTATGTGCGCGCGTAACCCTCAGTGTCGGCCGCGATGGCCAGCAGGTCCACGGCGTGATGGACGGCGGTGGAAGGAATGGCGTCGAGGGCGTCGATGTCGAGGTCCGAGGTGATCGTCGGGGATGCGTACATGCCGCGGGGATCGTCGATGAGGAAGCCTGCGCCGGACTGCGATGGTGTGAGTGATCATCATGGTACTAAGCTTGCCTGCCAACGAGTAGAAGGGTTATCTACTCACGACATGGATGAGGATGGGCGTGTCTCCCGTTTTCTCGTGTCGCTGCTTCATGCCGGCCAGAATGGCTTTCATCGAGGGCTCATCGTCCGCGTCGGCCTGTGGCATGATGCTGGGCATGAACAGGGAGCTTCTAGGAGTGCGCACAGGCACGTACCGCTTGGAAGACTAGGTGCGCGCCCTCCGCGAGCTCTGTGAGCTTCTCGAGATCCTTGAGGGAGCCGACGACTGCCTTCACGTTGAACTTGCTTTCAAGCATCTTCGCGCTGTCGGGGTTACGAACGAGGGCGGTTATGTTGAAAGTATGCGCCTCCGGGTGGGCCAGGATGTGCTGGAGAGCATGGCCGCCCACGTATCCTACGACGGCAGTCAGTGCGAGCCCAGGAAAGTATGGTGGTTCAGAGGATTGCTCACCAGTTGCGCCAGTGTAGAATATGGAGAGCGTTCCACTGGTGGGCATCCTGTCGGGGTGAGCAGAGTGGGATAACTAGTAGTAATGGTCGAGTTGTAGTTCTGCAGCCTTCCTTTATAGCCTGACCTAGCCGTCGGCCATTTTCCCCAAGGCAGAATATCTTGGACACGCAGTGGCAGGTGCTGGTCGAGTATACGTAGACGTCCGGCAGCAACTCCCGTAATACTCATTTCCCGATTAACCGGACCGGTGTACGGGGATATATGGGGTTAACGAGATGTCGTCCAAACAGCGGCAGTGCCGGGCGGATATTCGCGCGGGGTGTTTACGGAGCGTACATTGTACGACCTGAACACATTTGCGGCTGATAGGATGCAAAGGTAAGAAGACCGCAGCATCACACCGAATCGAAGTCCTCTTGAGTGACGACTTCGAGCGTTCCCTATGTTGCGCGATGCAAACTTGCAGCCGTGGTTTGCGGGTTCGCCGTGTCCCGATCGGCATATGCCCCCGCACAAGCGAGGCTTTGAGGCACTGCACTGCTGTTGAACGCGTCAGCGTCGTTGCCGATAGCGCGTCATCGGATGCTTGAAGTCGAGCGTCGGCCTCCTGACCGTCCGAGGGGGGCTAATGAATCGCCACGGAAAATGAGAAACCAAAAGCAATAACGTTCAGTTGATTTGAAAAGCTCACTGACAACAGCGATAGTGTACGAGATCAGAACTCGAGTTGATAAACCCGGCAGGCAGAAGCCCGTCACAGAGGAACGAGCAATGACCCGCACCTTCCCGTTGTCCCGCAGCGGACGTTAGTAAAAACCTGGAGCGTACGGATGATGGCGGGGAGTTCGAGCGAGACAGCAGAGGTGACCAGGAACTTGGCATTGCGCAGGTGGCGGTTGAGCGAGGTAAGGGCGCAGACTCTCTGCGGATAAGCCTCATCGATGCGAGGCCGAGCACCCCAGATGTTGCTTGCGGTATATATAGCAAGGTTCATGTTCGACTTTGAACCTCGTCAGGTCCGCGCGAGCGCTGTTGTCCCTCGCGAAAATACAATGAGTACTTGGACGAGGAGTAGACGCAAAGTACTACTAGTCAATCCGGCCAGTCATGCAGGATATCGGCTTGGACGCCTGTCGAGGTGGTGCATGACTGAGAGGGAAGCGTGGCGTTCTAGGCGTGGCGTTGAGCGGTTAAGGGCAATGGCTTGGGATCCTAACAAGGACAACTAAGGTACGCGGGCGTCTGGGTCGAGGCCCCAGGCTGGAGGGGCGTGAAGCCACAGAGGCTCCATAGCAGCTCTCATCACGACCATAACGACCTCATCTCGTTCCATGTATCCTGCTTCGTCTCTATAACTCTCTCTGTATGCCTATCTGAGGAGACCAAACTATGAAATCCCTCCTCTCATCTCTCCTCGTCCTGGGACTAGTGGAGGACTTCGTCTGGGCGCAGCAGTACACCGCGGTCTCAAGGTGTGTATTCCCATTTAAATCGAACGCGGACAGGGATTCTGGGACGCTTCATTTGGTCTCGAGGGCGCTCCGCGACTGTGGGCCATGAAGCGTCGAAGCATGGGAGTCAACTGGGCTGGCTGTACCGCGCAAGACTGCGGACGGATAGACCATGATCTCATCGCGGCGGCGAGACCTGCACGGCATGCATACCCGCATTTTGGACGGGCGAGAAGGCGCGACATGTACGTCGCGCGAAGATACCGTTTGTCTCGTTTCAGAGCGCAACCAGCCAAAGGGTTTCCTTCTCGTCTGGGACTCGGCCGGAAGGTTACCTCGCGCGGCAACTTCTCGCCCGTTGGCATGCCTTTTGTCCCGTTCGAAACGCCGGGATGCCTGCCGTGTCTGGAGTGTCCAACATACAGCATGCAACACTTTTCACGCGCATATACGCGGCAGGTTCAGACCCACAGAGGGTATATTCTGCCTCGCCAAGTCATCTTGACTGCACGGGGTTGACTGGTCTGTATAGGCTCGTCTCTACATAGGTCATCGAAATGCCAGACCATCTGCGGGTCCGCTACGGAGTCTTGTGAGCGATCGCAGAAACGTTAAGAAGACTGTCCAAGCGTGGTTCGTGACCCGTCGCGCCATCGCGCCTGCCTCCGCGCGTCGACCGCCGCTGACATGGCCTGATACTCCTGTCTACGTCCGTCGGGTCTCTCAGCTATGGCCGATAGCGCATATAGCTACCTTTAGTCAGACGTTGTAGGCGCGGTTCTGCCTCGTCCATAAACAGGAAGGGAAACGGGACAGAGGGGAGACAGAACTATGCTTACAACGTCTGGTGACTTTCGTATAGGCAGGTGTGGTGCAACGCCCCACGTATCAGCCCTTCCTCGTCCAGTATTATGGTTATTAATTGAGCATGGTGCATGGGTGCATATACGCGCTACCGCCGTCTAAGAATCGGCTTCATACCCCTCGGATGACCCACGCGACGCCTCATACCGCCGCTGTTCGAATCAGAGGACGCGCGCAGCTATCGTTCTGTAGTGGCCTCCGTGACGAAAATACAACCCCACACCCCGTATCTGTCTGCCCCGTCCCCCGGAAAGCGGGTATCTGCATGTGTCGCGTGCTTGACGCGGTGCTGGATTTGCGGCCTGAGCCGCAAGATCGACGGGTCGCAGAGAACAAGCGGTCGAGGGTTTCGCGATCAACGGGCAGAACCTCGCTTCTTGACTGCTCGAGGGTGGCTGCTGGGGATAAGGACATTTCAGCACACAGTCGTCGATGCGCTCTACCTGTCTTCATACCCTCTCCTGCTCGGCAAGTTTTCCGAAAACCTTATGCTGACTCCGTTGAATAGGTGGGGCCAGGCGGCGGCGCTCGTCAATGACGTGCTCTACATCCAGGGCGGGCGAACGGACCAGTACAACGCATATGGGTACAGCTCTGCGCCTGTCAACAACGACATCCTCTATCTTCCCCTCAACTCTTCCTTTGACCTCTCATCGCCGCCATGGGAGTATGTCGCGGGCTGCTCAAACTGCACGACGTCGCAAGGGCCCGCTGTAGCCTGGCATACTCTCACACCGTTCAACACCTCTGAACTCCTCCTGTTTGGCGGAGACGCCGGGCCAGACATAGCAAGACCTGAGGCGGCGGACTCTGCAGCCATCTTAGACGCATCGGACCGTGTGAAGCCCCAATGGGACCTCGAGACCTCGTCCTGGGTGAACGAGCCCGAGCGCCGCATGTACCATACTGCATGCGAGAGTGGTGGGCAGGTGTTCATCGTCGGCGGAGAGAAGACGGATGGGTCAGGGAACGCCTTCTCGGACCACTACGTGTATGACCCGCAAAGTCACTCGTTCACACAACTTCCTTCGACGAACGGCCCACCGGACTTGTTCGGGCATGCATCTGTTGTGCTCCCTGACCGAAGGCTGATCGTCTTCGGCGGTTACTCTCCTTCCGAAAATACCCTCCTTCCATTCTCCACCATTTGGTCACTGGATACCACCGAGTCGAACTATACCTGGCTCTCTCTCGACGTCTCTGAAACGGTTCTACCATCCCCGCGGCGCGGCTTTATCGCTGTCGCCCTCGATGACGGCAAGGTTCTGATCCAGGGCGGGGCAGATGCGGAGATGCAGAACGTCTTCAGCGACGGCTGGGTTCTGGACACCACTCAGAGCCCAGTGGTCTGGTCGACCGTGGACGCGCTATCACAAGTTGGGCCTCGGCGGGACCATTTCGCCGCGGCAGTGGGGTCGGAAGTTTTCCTCGGTCTCGGTACGTGTAGTTCTACTCCTCCATTGCGCTGCTATCTTCCTGACGCCATTGCTGGTTTGCACGAATTCTGCCAGGCTATGGTCAATCTGCGCCTGCCAACGCGAGCCTGCTTCTGTTCGATGCATCGAAGGGTGCGTTCGCGACGTCGTACACGCCTCCACCTGCTGTCTCAAGTCCGACGACTACGACCCTGCCCGGAGGTACCCCTACGTCCGGTTCGCCAACAGGTACCGGCAAGGGATCGTCGGGCACGGCCACGGGTACTGGCGGCTCCTCTCCGACTGGCAGCGGTACGCCCGGCGATGGCGGGAATGGTGGCAACGGCGGAGGCAACGGCGTAGACCCTCAAGAGAAGTCCGGCAAGTCCCATGCCACGGCTGTCGCCCTTGGTGTCGTGTTGGGTGTTTTGGGTCTCGTCGCGGGCGGCGGCGCTGCGTTCTACATGAGCAAGCGCCACGCGTCTGGCCGCGACAGCTTCCACCTGCTTGGGCCGTCAGACGACGACGAAAGCCCGCATCTCGGGCCTGTGATCCCCGTCGCCGGTGCAGGGGGCGCGCGCGAGAAGGGGTTTCCGGTCGTGCAGAACGTCAAGCAGAAGCTCGTCGGACTTGTGCCCGGGAGGACCCAGCAGCCAATCCGCCGTGACATGCTCGCCGACGAAGACACGCGGGTGTTCGAGCCGTCGTGGTTTGATGTGCGCCGGGAGGGAAGCGTTGGCTCTTGGAGCACCGCCGGTCGTGGCGTCCGCCCTGTGCTTGCCGACGTGGTCCACGATTCTCTGACATCGCTCAAGAATGTTGGAGGTGCTATGCTCGCGTATGCCACGAGCGGTCGTCGGAAGGAAGCCAGTGGGGCGTCGTCGGCGACGTACTGGGACAAGGAGCCGTCATACGACTACTCGGACAAGGCTGGTTTGGTCGTTCTGCCGGGCCTGAAACAGGGGGCGTCGCGACCGAAGGGAGGCAGGCAGGCTTCCTACACCTCACAGTGGTCGTACTACGAGGACCCCTTCGCAGACTACGACGTCGAGTCGTTCAAGATGCCTGGTGAAGAGGACGAGTACGACTCGGACGCTGTCGAGCTTCACGGTGCGCCGGCGCTCAACGATCCTCCGCCGAAACCGTACATGTACAGTCGTGTCGCGCCAGCCTCAGTCGACGTGACGCGATTGACGCCTGTATCGGAGAAGCCCTCGCTCACGACCATGTCCGATCCTGCGTCTAGCTCAGACTCGTCGCACGGTGGGACACCACTGACAATCCCGCCCTTCAATACCCTGTCCTCCTCGAATCCTCCGTCTTCCTCCGAGAACTCACGCAGCTCGCACGACGCTCCACGCTCACCTCGCCGCCCCTCGTCGATCCTCGACGCTAATCCTCCACCCATCATGTCTACTATGCGGCGGTCCGACACCTGGTGGTCCAAGTTCGCTAAGACGCCCTTGCTCGACCGCGCCCGCTCGTCCAATAGCTCGCGCATCTCCGAGCCGCTCGACTTCCGCGACCCGAACCCGCCCCCGCGCCTCGTGCCCATCAAGGAGTCGTCGAACTCGCTCTCTCCGCAAGACCCGCCGTCCAAGCGCGGCAGCCGTGACGACCCGATGTACGCGAGCGTGCACCATGGCCGCTCCGCGACGTCGCTGCAGACGTCAAAGACGGCGGACTCGGCGGTAATCGAGAACATGGGCCGCACGATGGACATCGTCCAGAAGGGCACTGTCTCTTCGCACGTGTCCGGCGAGAGCGCGGGCAGCACGGACAGTGGGACAAGCCTCGAGCCCGAGCAAGCACACGCAGGAGCCCCAGCGCTCGCGGTGTTTATCCCCTCGCCCGAGCACAGTGCGACCCCAGCTGCCAGCTTCGTGCAGTCCCCGACCGCAATCACGCCCTTGTCACCTGCCGCTGCACCGGTTCGACGGCCGCAAGGGTCCGTCGCGGCGCGCGTGGAGGCGTTCGAGCAGCGCAGGCGGTCGCCGCCGTCTCCTCCGGAGGCTCAGTCCCGACATAAGAAGGGGCGGAATAGCGTGTATGGACTCGCGCCGAAGCCGTCGCTGTTCGTCGCCAATCCAGATAGGAGGACATCCAGTGGAGATTCATGATATCTAGGCCCAATTCGAGCGAGTCCCTTATCCCGACTTCCTCACTGCGATACCCCACCCGGTCCCTCTCCCCTTGCTTGCCTACTATCACTCGTAGAACCCGATCTGCTACTATGGACAGTGCTCTGCTCCCCTACCTATCTCTGCTGTAATGTCCCCCTCCCCTTCCTTCTTCGTCCGGCTCGTGCTGGACGTCCGGACACTTGCGCTCGTGGTGCTTCTGTTGTCATACACGTTTACGACCTCTCACGACTTCCCGTGCTTCCACTTACGCTGTTTATTCCCAACGTCATTTTGCTTGTATTCCTTCCTTGTACTCGTACATTGTACTCGGTGCGTGTCATGTCTTCTTTCAGCTTTTACGACTTGTTACGACTCCCTTACATAGCCTCAGTTGTAGGACTGCGTGTATCCCTCTGTCTTGAATGTAGTGTCTTCATAGCTCAGGCTGATTGTGAAATCGAAATCAAGCTGCGGTAGGACCATGGACAGAGTAACGGAAGAAAGGCTGACTCTCAAGTACACGTCCGATCCCGGGACGCAAATTATGCAAGATGAATAGCGGTCGTGCACTTGCACGATGACGGAAGCAAAGAACCACGTTTAGGTGAAGTGTTCGGCATTCGTAACCTAGTGCATCGCATGTCGTGACTACTTATTAGATACATGTGTAGAAGTCTACTGACGGCGATTAGGCAGAAACTCCTAGGGCGATACGGTACGGCTGGCCGG
Source organism: Cerioporus squamosus (assembly GCA_022592435.1). Lineage (NCBI taxonomy): Eukaryota > Fungi > Basidiomycota > Agaricomycetes > Polyporales > Polyporaceae > Cerioporus > Cerioporus squamosus. The sequence continues at coordinate 22,919 of JABYQS010000077.1, forward strand.
ACACGCAAAGAGTCAAGACCTGCACCTCGGGACGACAAGTGTGATGAATGTCGCGGATGTTGCCAGTTGTGGGTCGTGACTATGAGAGGCTCGCATAGAGTACACATAGTAATCGGGGCAAGGGGGTTTGACCCGTGTCAGGACCAAAAGACCTATGTTGGAGGATCGAAGAACAGGCGCAACGTAGCATTCCTGAAGGGTGCATGGGCGTGCTCGGGGCAGGTTGACGGAAGGCTTCCGAGGAGCATTGCCTGAGAGCCCGAGATTGTTCTTCTAGGACAGGAGGAGACCACACCATGTACGAACGAACACTAGAATCAGCGACCTCCGGCGTGCATGCCCCTATGCCCTTCAACGCGCCGACCTAGACCGAGCGGATCAAGGCACGATGTCTGGACATTTGCTGGGAAGAGTCTCTTGCAGATAGTCTCTTGCACAGTACGTCGTCGCAGAGGGCCTCCAGAGTCGCAGCTGGCGAGGAGGATGTCATAGTACCGGCCAGGCGACGGAGATCATCTTGAAGACTTGACCAAACAGACGCCACTTGGCAACGAACGTTCCGACCAGCAAAACCCAACCTAGGCCTGCAGACAAGGCTCGAAGCGTGAGACCGGGATGTAGGAGCCAAGCAACGGTCGGCATACCTTGCCCCGACAGCATGTCGAAAGGGACTCAGGACTCCACTCTGATCAATTTCGTGCCACCGTCTGGACGCCATCCCACGACCCACAGCCCTCCGGAATCAGCCTTCGGACATAGGGACCAGATTTTCCAAGCGAGTGGGCTAGGGCAAACCCTCACAGACTTCGCGTTCAGGGATAGGTCCTTCGTCGTGCTGACGTGTCGACCGAGGTGCCTGGGAAAACGAACGGGCCCATTCAATGACTACAACAACGCGCAGAACAGTGCTTACCTGCGACATACCGTCTCCACTTCCGCGCGAAGCATGCAATACATCACCGTGCCGTTGCCAGACACGACTGGAAGCCCGTTTTACGTGTGCAGTCTGGAGAAAGTCCTCGGTGTCCTCGAGCGGAAAGTACGTCCTCACGTTCAAGAGCTGGATAGCTAACGAGGCCTTTGAGCATGATAAACAGTAATAACAGAGAACAGTAAGCTTGGTATGCGACTTGAAGGGGATGAGGAATGCGGCAGTCCAGAGGCAGCGTACAACAGCGCCTACCTTAAGCGGATGCGAGCTGCTTCGGCAATTGCCAGATGAACTTGACCATAACTGCCATGTTCAGTACCGACAATCCCGTCCTGCGCACATCATCTATATCTCTGTCTGTGTATCCGTATCATGCTCGCATCATGCTCGGGGCGTGAACATGCAAGTCATCTGAACTCTGACTCCGATCTCTGAGCTATGAACTAGGCAGTCTTCAGCGGATTGGGGGCTCCTTAGCGAAGCCTATCCTCAAAACGTGTGCGGCTCACTTGACCGACCAATCCGACGTGAGTGATGTCTGATTTAATGCCGTGTCCTCGACTTTATGCTCAATGCTCATCCCTTCACAGTCTCGGCACCGCTTAACGAGGCGCATGCCCGCCAGGAGGCACATCACAGCATCACAGGGTGCGCCGGCAGTCGTCTACTTGGACAGGCTCCCATTGTCTGGAGGGACACTTTGGCCCAACGCGCGCAGTACTCATGCCCGAACTACATGCCGCAGTGTTTGCGATCTATAGCAATGCAGGCCTTGTGCGAGACTGCCAGTGAGCCACCGCTCCTGATCATCGTCCTGCGCGGTTTCGGGAGTGCCTCTCATCAAGCATGTTTGCCACGAGGCGTCCCCCGAAGGGTCGCACTTCTTCTTTTGTCCTGTGCCACTCGGAATCGTCACTGTTCCAGTCCAGTGGGGTAGATCCGGTTATTCCGCCTCGTTGCCCTTTACTTCAAGGCATATAACCGATGCGCGAAAGTCGAGACTCCCTCGCCTAACCGAGCCTGACCGCCCATTTTTCCTCCCGAATTGCCCCAGCTTGTCTTGCTCTCGCCACTACTGTGTCTGCTAACATTGTCTGTACCTATACCCTGCTTGCGCTATGCCTGCATCCACGTCGGACGTGAACAAGCACCTCGAGACGCTAGGTCTCGGGCCCGACGATCTCAACGAAGATGCCGTCAGGGTGGCCTATAAGAAACTGGTGAGCTGTTTCTGCCATGAACGCCGACGGGCGACCTGACCCTTACTTTCTTTCAAGGCTCTCAGGTGGCATCCGGATCGTCACAATGCTGATCCAGAGGAGTCGAAGGAAAAGTTCATTGAGGTGCGTAGCCCGCTGTCTGAACAACGCCATCGGGCTCGAACATATCCTTTCGTAGGTCAATGACGCCTACAAGGCTCTTGTACACGAGTGCAAAAAGCGAAACAAGCATCACTGGCTCCGTAAAGACGGGGACGGTTCATCTACCCTACGCTCATTTTGGCCCGCTTCAACGCCTAGCGCGTCATCTTCGTCGAGTTCGACACCAAGCGCGTCTTCCTCTGGAGCTTCTTGCGCAACAGATAGCACCACGAAGCAGACGGAGATACCTACGGCGAAGCCGACAGATCCCACTTCCGCGAGACCCGCACCCTCCACGAAGCCCCCACATTCACCACCCGCGAAGCACACAGACGTTTCATCTTCTGGAGCGAAGTCCTCATCCCATCGCGCACCGCAGTCTAAGGACGCGCGCGATACGTGTTCCGACAGGGCGCGTCGGTCTGGTGACCGCGAGTCGTCACATCTATCTCCTAGTACGGACCGTTCCCACCCCAGAGCATCTCACACGTCTTCTGCTGCGCCCAAATCACCACGGCCTTCAAGGCCATCTAATCTTCACCACCACGATGATGACTCCGATACATCATCTGAGGCTGAGTACGTGTTCCCGATCAAGTCTGACTGCGTGATTGTGCTCACATGAACCTTCTTCCCGCTCTATAGCTCTCTTCACGAGCACAAGCACCGACACCGTCACCATGGGAAGGGAAAGAAGCCCTCGCTCGGAGAAGACGACTACGAGTTCATCGACCTCGGGACGCCTCTCAAGCCGCTCCGGTCCCCGAAGCACCTCTCGACTACAAGCAAAGACAAGACAAAGACAAAGACTGGATCTTTCCCCTTCCCCTCACGCTCGAGGACCTGTACTTCGGCGCGAAGCACCACTATCGCGTCACACGGACGCTGCGCAGCGACAAGTCGTCAGATGCGCGCTCCTCGTACAAGACGCAAAGTGTGCGTATCGACGTTCATGTCTCCCCCGGGTGGCGGAACGGCACGCGTATTCGCGTTCCAGGGGTAGGCAACCAACGCCCAGACGGCTCGTTCCAGGACATCGTCTTTGTGGTCGAGGAGGTCCCGCATCCGCGCTTCACGCGCTCAGGAAACGACATAGTTCTTCCTGTGCGTGTTCCCTGGCTAGATTCGCACAGCCGCCGTCCGTACCCTTCGCCCGACACCGACGAAGATGACGACAGCGTCCTCGGTAGCGAAGGAGGCAGCCGTGGTGGAGGGCGGTACCGGTTTGGCTTCGGACGATGGCGCCACCACGGACACGAGCACGAAGGCGACGAGCCTGAAGACGACGAAGTGTACGTGATGGGCCTCGACGGCGAGGAATACACCCTCCCCATCCCACGGACGCTGGTCGAGGCCGCGGACGGAACACGGATCTTCGGTGCGGGGATGCCTATTCGCAAGAACGGCAAGGTCGTGGGGAAGGGTGACTTGGTCATACGGTGAGTCTGTCTGCCCTTCGCGCCTCGCTTTCCCCGCACCCCGCATCGTGTCTTCGCCCCGATTCGGAGCGTTTCACGTTCGCTTCCTCTTTTTGCTTCTTCTCGTGTTGTTTCCCCGTGGGGTGGGCGATAGACTGACGTCCCCGCGCTACAGATGGGACTTCGTCTTCCCGGAGTCCGACAAGCTGCAGACGTCACGCTGGCAGACCCTGAAGAACGCCATGCACCTGCGCTTCCAGGTGTAACGTCAAGTTCCCCAGCCTGACCTGCATCGTGGCTCGGTTGCCACGCCGCCGTCTAGAGTCCAGACGGCGTTCCCACATATCCTCATGTCTATTCGCGCCGTGTCCGGTGCCCTCCATGTGACAACCACAACATACAGTCATGCCTTCCGCCGCCGCCATTATGAACAGCGATTTCCGGATACAGCCAAAATGTAACATAATCGTATGTACCATGACCACCTTCCTGACTGGATCTTGAATGGACGACTTGCGGCACGGTGTCTCTTCCGCCTCGTCCTCTTTTCTTTCCCTTCCATCGTTCCCTCACTTCTTGGCTGTCCTTTCCGTATGTACTATTGGGCGCATTCTCTTCTGCCGCATCTCTTCTCTTCGTCTCTTCTTGCCTAAGGACCTTGTAGGTAGCACCACCATCACCTGTACTTCTATGCATAGCGTCACCTTCCGGCTTCTGATCACCATGTACCATAAGTCGTATGCGTCTTCACCTCCCCAGCCTCGTGTGCCCTTCTCAGTGTTGACCCGTCCTTACGTTCGGTATCCCCGTTCTTTTTTCTCTTGGTATCTGAAAACGGGCAAAGTCAGCTCCCCGCTGTTCTGATGTGGTGGTGCAAAATCCACTCGGTCAGTATCTCTGAACCATACTTGATGGTGGTAGAGCGCGGAAGGAGATGGGATACCTCGCGACCGCGCCGTACGTACCTCCACACCCCAAGGAACGAAGGGGATCGTGATCCTGTCGTAATGCACAAAAATGGTGCTTTTTTCCCTTCCGTTCCAATTGAACGAGACATGGTAAGTCGCCCGCAGTGGTTTGGAAAGGGCGACAAAAAGCTGCAGCCTTGTGTCCTCTCTGTCGGGGAGTCGAACCCCGCTTTCGCGCGATCTCGACACAAGAGGCGAAATGACAGGCGCGTGTACTAACCGATATACTAACAGAGACACGTTGTACAATCCAATGGTTGGTATATGTGCTATGCCCTTAGGCTCGCGACGAAAGCAAGCCGAGTCGACCGTACCTCGACAATACTTATACAGTAGTCATCTGCAGAGTAGATCTATATTGACTGTGTGACACCTACATCGACCCTGCACATACTACATGCCAAAAGTCACTCGCCGAACGAACCCGACGGGGAGCGGAAGATACCGCAGGAAGCGAAGCCCACACCAACTACAACCACTTAAACACCATCTCTGCTGTTGCTGCGAGCAGAGCGTTACAGTGGACCGGTACCGCGTCAGGACCACAACCACCCCGGGATCCGAAGAACCCACCCGGACTCTCGAAGTGTCACCCCGGAGCGTCGTAGCATCAGCGTCTTATGTCTTTTGAGAGTTAAGGACACAGTGCAGGCCACATACCGATACCGAGTCCCGGCACCGCTACAACCACTGGCTGCATCTCCCGTCACGCCCTGTGATCCTGGACGTCGTCGACTCGTCCACAGAAGCCTCAAGGCGACCAGCTCTGGAACGCCGGGATGGGGCGTCGTTGGATTGATTGCACAGGCTGAACTGTAGGAGATGGGGAAGACGCACTCGGAGAACGCAAGGCACACGATGCGTGTGTCTCTCGTTGGTGTTCCGTGGCTGACGGGTGGACCGATAGAAGTACGTCTGTGCGTGCCTGACGAGAGGACCAGCTCCAGGTACGGGACGGACGTCGCTGCCATGCTTAGGCACATCATCGGTGGACGGACGTGCACCGACGAGGAGGTTCTGGCTGTCGCCGCCGCAGCCACCACTCGCCGCACGCCGCCCTTCTCCAGGGGGACATGGGGCTTGCAGCCCACGTCACGGCCTGGGTCTACAGGCGCACAAAGCTTGCGCTGATCCTGGGCTGCGCCTGCAAGCATCTATCGGTCAGAAAGCGCCAAACGGCAGCACGGCGGATAACACCAGAGCTTTGCTCACGCTGCGACAGAACCTCCGCTCCCAACCGGACACGATGCGGACATTTGACGGTGGCATCAAGCGTGCGCCCGCACCCAGCTTCACCTTTGCGACGGTACGAACGGCTTGCTGACACGCTGGCTCACGAGTTGGGCGTCGAGAGCCTCCGCTGGACACGGGCATGGAGAGGCACAGTATCGTATAAAGCACCGCGCTCCATGAGCGCAAACCTTGAGGAGTATTCTCCATTTGCATTGAAACTTGAGCGGGGTGCATTGGCCGGCTAGAGACGGGCAGGTCTGACAACGGTCTTCGTGCCGATGTCTACCCTGAAGTGACGGACGGACGTGTGCGGGAATGATTGAGCATGGGAGGAACGATGGTCGAGAGGTCGCGGCCCATCCCAGCAAGGTTCACCAAGGGACTGCAGAGGACAGTAAGGATGTAGCCAGCATGTAACAGGTAGCCACTGGACGATGAAAGGGTTGCAGCGCGTGTGGGCCCTGCGGGAAATCCATCGAGGACCAGGGCGAGAGGTGTCCAGCCGGCGCGCCCGAGCAGATGGAGAACCCGCGTCGTGAGAGGTACGTCAGCGCCGGGGAAGCCACAAGGCCACGACGCAGCTGCAATGTTGCGTTCGCAAACTCCGTTGGGAAGGAGGAACCGCGGCCTCCAGTCCGACGTCCTCGCGCGCTGACACTCTGACAGTGACAGCCCTTCTGCCACTGTGGGTGTGGATGTGGCGCGCGCTCGAGGTGATGAGCGGCAACGATCATGGCTGGCGGTGGGCGGCGCTCGCACTCGGTGACCGCGTCGCCGCCGTAGGCTGGGAGTCGTGACAGATGAGAATGTCAGGTTGAGGGTGTCGTCAGGAAAGCCCGGTGATGGCAAGTATCCAGGCGCATATCGGTCCGATGCGGTCATCTTGGGGTGTGAAGTGAGCTTGAGGAAGGGCAAGGGCAGGAGATTCAATGCAAGTCTAGGGGCCTGGATGGATAGAATTCGAGAGCGCGTTCGTTTAGCGGTGGGTGGGCGCGACAGAAGCTTGGATAGAGTTCCGCAAGGGAACAGCCCTACATGCATTGTCTCTCAGCGCGCAGAAGCACAAGGCATGGGACAAGGAACGCACCGTGGACCATGATGCATGAGGGCCTGACACCCGAGGCGACGCGTACGAGGGGGAGCATACGGAGGTACCGCAGGGATTTCACATCGTGCAGGCGGGATGCTGGGATGAGCGCAGCGTCGACGCTGGAGTCGCAGAAGGACGGGGAGGAAGTCGAGAAGTGGATGTACGGAATTAGGCAGATGGGCGGGCAGCGCGCACGCACCAGGGCGGCGAGGCTAAGCAGATCATGCCCGGCTGAGCGCGGTCCTCGTTCTCATAAGTACGGGCACTCACCGGGGTGCGGAGAGTTTCCTCTGCTGAACCCACATTCCTCCCTTCTTCTGCGCCCAGCGTGCACGGGAAGCACGAAGCGGTAAACACGCCGGGCGAGGAGACGGAGGAGGACACGGTGCGGAGGCAATGTCGTCCTCCATTGACCTCCCGAGTCTATCACCGATTGCCGGTCTGGCGCCCGTCTCCCATTGGCCCCTCCATATGCCGGCCCACCGGTAAATAGCGATCTCTATACTCGCCTCCTCCCATCCTCCCCCCATCTTCCCCCGCGCTCTCTCGACCATCCTCACCTGCGAACTCCTGCTTTCTGCCCCGCAAAGTCCATCGAAAGCTGTCACGATGCGCGCATATATCCACCTCTGGATCACCTCTTGCGGCGAAGACCACTCAATGGACCCCCACTAGCCGCTATGATGAGAACTCTCGTTAAACTGCGGCGTGAACCCCATGCTGATCACCACATACCGTTCATGCCACCAACTCGCCATTTCTCCGCCATCGTCATCCCGCAGTGCCCGGTGCACCTGCGCGAACCAGTCTCGAAGTCTCGACGCCGTCCGGACTGCAGACCCTCTCCTCCTCCCCTGGTCTCCACGCCTCAGCTGCGCTGCCGCCCAGCAGCGGGTGAGCGCATCAACCAGCCCACACGCGTCTCCTCGCGTAGCTTATCACTGATCCGCGCCCACGAGTGGACGCTCATTCTGCACTCCGCCCATGGACACCCAGTTTCACGATGCGGTTCTTGGTCCCAACGCCCGCAACGACGGTCACGCACGCATGCATATAAGCCATCACTAGCGTGAGTACCAGTGAATTTCCTTCTCCTCCCAGCTCCCTTCTCCTCGCGCACATGTCGACCCCCTCGCTAGAGCCTAGGCTGACCTCCGTTCCGCCACTCCACACAGTTCCGATATTCAAAGTCATGATCAAAGTCAGCCTCCTCCAGCCGCCGCCACCATCGTGAAGCGGTTATGCCTCCGTGCCTTCTTCTTCTAGCTGTGTACTTCAGGTCTCAGGCTGTCCTCTAGGCATTCCCGCTTCTGCCCTACCGGCTGCTACTGCTCGCTTCATAACCATACGCGCCGCGCTGGGCTTCTACTCACCCTCTGCTCGTCGATGTCGTCATAGCCGTCCCCTGCGCCAGACTACTCTCGAGCGCCCTTCTCTTGACGCTGCACACTGTCGCGCAAAGGCAAACACAAACCCTGGAAAAGACACAAGGCACGTATAATCCTAATATATGTATGCTATATCGACATATGAAGACAGAGAGAGAGGAGCTAATCAGACATTACATAGGTTCGCGACCATATACGACATCCGCGGAGCCCCGGGTAGCCGGGGGCACCTCTACCTGTCGGGGTATAGGACGGGAGCGGAGCAGAGCATGAGAGAGGACGGAGGACGAAAGAGACCGAGGCGGATTAGGATGGGGGCTGGATATCGATATAGGTATGTTGCTTCCGTCGGAAACCTCATGAATGACATATACAGCGTCGTGAAGACCAGAGCAGAGGTGGAGCAGAGAGTCCGGGACCGGACGGGAGGAGTGCGGGGAACGGTGGTGAGGGAAAAAGGAGAGCGAGGTGAGAGGCGGGGATGGGAGGGGGAAGGACGGGGACGGCACCCGGGTCATACGAGGAGGAGGCTCGCCCACTGCATGCGGAGGCACGCGCGCCAGTCCGGGAAGACGGGGTGCTCGCCGGGGCGCGTCATGCGCATGATGCTCACGCGCGAGTTCCAGACGTCCTCCATCATCGTCTGCGCGAGGAGGATGTTGCCCATCGTCGCGTCCTGCATGAACAGCCGGTGCTTGATCACCTCGCGCACCATCTGGTTGTCGGTCATGCACCCGGCGAGGTAGAGTGGGAACACGAGCGTGCGGTCGTAGTTCGACGGCGGCAGCTCGTTGAGCAGCTTTAGCATCTGGTCGACGCTGTTCATGATCTCAGGCACACCTGTGGAGGCTGGGTCAGCGGATGGGCAACATCGGACCGAGGTGAGTGCGCCGTACCTGGTACAGACTCGCTGAGGACGGTGTGCAGATACAGCACGGCAGCCTCGCGGAACATCTCGCCAATAATGTGCTTCTTGTTGTCTACTGGCGACATAGCCGACCTCGACCCCGCCGACATCCCCGGCTGCGGCGACGACATGAGCACCGCGAGCCCCGCGGGCGTCATATCCAGCCCGCCCCCAAGGGACGACGACGACTGTCCTGCGTGACCGCCAAAGTCGTCGCCGTCGATGCGCTTCCCCGTCGCGCGCTCCCGCAGCTCCTTCTCGATCGCGTCCCCGCGCCGGATGAGCTCGCGCACGCTCAGGCTGCCGCTCCGCAGCTCCGACGTCTTCCAGTTCGCGAGCGCGGACACCTCGGCGATCGCAAGGAGCGCTTCGTCGGGGCACCCGGAGAGCGTGTCCATGCGCAGCTCAGAGTGCTGCCCGCTTGCGCCGGCGGGGTTCGCGTTCGTCGCCCAGAAGCCTGCGCCGCCTCCGAAGAGGCGCTTGTACAGCGACAGGTAACGCGGCGGCTGCATGAGCGTGATGCTCGCAAAGATGTCGACATACTGCAGGTAGGTATACACGGAATATCATCAGCGCCCGCAATGGTTGCAATACAGAAGGAAGGAACACCACGCGACCATGCGTGAAGAGAAGAGAGACGCACCATCGTTGCCTTGGCCGCGAACCGGCCTGCGGGCGACATGTTGAGGAGCGTGAGCTTCGGGTTCTCCTCGTTGTAGATGCCCGTCTGCGAGAGCCACTCGCAGGCGTACTCGAGCGGCGCCGCCCAGTCCGTCGAGCCGCCGCCGAGCATCGAGTACGCGATGAGCTGCACGGCCGCGACGGCGTCCGAGTCCTGAAACTGGCCCGTGCCGTTCGTCTGCGGGGCGTGCATGAGCCGGTAGAGCGCGCGGTTGTAGAACTGCCGTGGCGGCGCGGTCTCGCTGTCGGGGTCCTCGAGGATTGGGGTCGCGCTCTGTGCCATGCGTGCCCGCGCGTGGTGCAGAGCGGCGAGGGCGCACAGGGAGAGCGCGACGGCCCCGTCTGGCTCTGCTTGCACGATCTGTGAAGAGACAGCGTGAGGTCAGCGATCAAGTTCGATTGCAGAGTACGTCAAGGATGCGGGGAGAAAGGGGACGATCTCGCGGCTCGCAGAAGCATCGGGGATCAAGCGGACGCGTTCTCTCCTCGATGCCTGTCTGACACCGGGGAGAACAACGACGGTGCGTGGCTCGTCGGCTCTTTGCGAATGAATGCCGTGCTCACGCCCGTGATGTAACAGGTGGTACGCGTTGCGTGCAGTCTAACAACACTCACAGGCAAGAGAATATTCGTCAGCGAATCCCCGGCGAATACGTATTGCAACTCTCGGACATATTTGAAGTAATACGAGATGTACTCGTCCTGGCGGATCGAGGGCGGCGGTATAGCTGGTGTTCGGGGTGCTGGTGGCGGCATCGACATGGGCATGCCCTGGCTCGACAGTCCAAACCCAGCGGAGTAAGGTAGCTCTTCGTTTCCGGACATGGAGAGCGGTGGCGAGGGGAATCCGTACATGGAGTCGGGGAGGCTTGCGCTGGAGGGGTTGTGCAGGAGGGACGTCATGGGAGGCACCTGGTGGCGGGAGGAGGAGGCGGCGGAGATGTTATGCGACCAGTCGGAGTCTGCGAGAAGCTCGGTCAGCACTGACAAATTCCGACAAAGTTGACGACGTCTTCCGCAGCCGGCTTCGGGCACGCGGTCGAGCAGCAGGGCGAAGAGAGAAGACAGACACGTAGCGAACACGCAGTCGCGGACGAGGTGGGGTGGGGACTTACCGGGTATGGCGTTGGCGAGCCCGGGGAGGTGGTATGGCGCGCCGGGCATGTAGCCGGCGTCGCGTCGGTGGTAGGTCTCGCGCGCACTCATGCTGCGGCGGAGAGACGTCTGGGGGCCGGGGCCGGCGACGCCTGGGGTCGGGGGCTGGGAGGACGCGAGGCCGGTGGAGTGCCAGGGCTGGCGGGGCTGGCCGCGTATAAGGCCCATGCGGGAGAGCTGCTCTTTGATGCTGGCCTTGTATGCGGCAACTTTCTCCTTGTCCTGTGCAGGGGCGAAGCCGCAATTCGAAATCAGGCCCGATGGGGGATGATATCACGGTCGCGATGACGAGGACGGTCAGATTGCGGCCGGGACGCGAGAGCCAATCGACCAGGGCAGGGAACAGAACAGGGGGACACAGGACGCCAGCAAGCAGACCAACGCGGGGAGAAGGGGGAGATGGGGGGACGCGATGAGCACTGTCTTCGGTGGTGGCGCAACATGGCAATGAGATAGACGCACCCGCATCCAGTCGGGCCGCTTGGGCCCCCATCCGAGGCACTTTATGCGGAGGCGGAGACAGGTCTTGCAGGAGTCGCCTTCGCGTTCTTCGTCGCATTTCTGGGGAGAGGGGGAGGGGAGGGGTAAGCGTGTGCGCGACGGGAGGTGATGCTGGGATCACGTCGAGACGGACGACTGCGGGATGATGCTCACCTTGCGTCGGACGCGGCACGTCCTGCGGGTTCGGGCAGGGCGGGGGCGAAGAGCGGGACGTGAGCACAGGCAGGGGCACGAGAAGCGGGGGAGAGACAGAGAAGGGAAGGGAAGGGAAGGAAGGGAAGGGAGGGAAGGAGAGGAGAGACGCGTACCAGCAGCCGCCTTTTCCGGCCGAGGAGGAGCGCGTGAGGTCAGTCATTGCGCGTGTCGGGGTGCTTCGTGAGCTTCTGTCGCGAGGGGAGTCGCGGTCATCGGCGCGGGGGGCGTAGAGGGAGGTTGTGGCGGACGCGGGGGACGCGTTCGCGGAGGGGCCTTCGGAGGGGAGCTCGGGGGACGGGGAGTTGCTGTCTCCGCTGGACGGGGAGGGCAGGGCGTGGAGAGCCATGTACGGGCGGGGTGATATGGCGTGCGCGGGGAGGCAGGGCGGGAGGGGCGCGGGGAGGCAGTCAGCTGCAGGGAGAAACAAGAGCGGAGGAGGCGGTGGACGGCCGGGAGGAGGAGCGAGGCGTTGCGTATTTGGGGGATTTGGGAATCGGATGCGCGAGGAAGAGGCGACGGGATGATGGCCAGGACGAGATCATATCGTCTCGTCACCAAGGGTCCCTCCTCCCCCTCTCCCCCACCCAAGCCAGCTCCGAGTGCAGATAGAGATGAATCCCACGCGACACAACACAGATCCCCTGCACAACCCCGCGCTTCCATCACCACATTTATTTCCCGCTTTTTCAATAATTAATCCACGCCCTCCGGTCGGAGGCTGATCGAGATCTCGTCCTCCCTCCCTGATCACTCCCATCTCCTCCGACAGAAAACACGGCCCAAACGCCCACATCCAGCTCTTTTTCCCGAGATGCAGTGCGGCCAGAGCCCATGGCTGCATGTTCAAAGTGAGTCCAGATAACGACACCGCATCCGGAGGAGCCCTGGGCTGCGAAGTTCGAACATGTACCCCGCCGAGCATGTCTCGTTCTGCATTCTGACGACGCGTTTGACGATGCGAACCCGCTTCCGCTGCCTCGCAAGGGCCACGCGACGGGTGCCACGGTCGGGCTGGTCTCCTCGCAAGGCTCCTTGTTCCCCGGAGCAGTGATTGCAGCGTTGACAGACAGCCTGTCGCCTACCCGCGTGAGCTCTTTCTCCAGACCCCATCACGACGTCGTCATCGGTGTCAGGCCCGTCGCGTTCTCCTCGCCATTCGTCTTCTTTCACGAGCACGCTGTTTGCTGCTCTCTGCGCTGATATAAGCCCCCGGTCGCTCGTGGGATCAAGATTCAAGCTACTGATCCCTACTCGTGGTACAGACGCCTCTCCCCTTTTGTCTGTGGTTGCGAACGACTCCCGATCATATGTTGGGTACTTGCTGGACCTCCGTCATCACCACAAACGACCACGCATGCCGGGGCACAACGTGCCTAGATTCTCTGCGCTCGATATGGCCTTTGGCCTGCAGCAAACGCAGCTCCGGACGGCAGATCTACGTGCGAACCGTATCCATCCATGCCCAGAACGGCCAAAAGTTGCGGCATTCTGCAACATCTCTACCGCTCGCAGCACCTCCGGCATGTTTCCCCTGTGACAGATGCTGATGTCGGGATGCTAGATACTCTTTTCTAGTGTAGCGCTCTCCCGACCGCGACTGCGAGCCTGTCGTCGAGCTCATCACCACCCACGAACCCATCTTCGACGCAAGATGAACACGACCCTCTCGACGATGGATTGCAATGAACTTCCCAAAATGTCTCCAAGTGCCAGCTGCCAAGGCACGACGTCTCTCGTCCGTCGACGCGAATACACTTGACGTCGTCCGCCTGCCTCGAGGCTACTAGGGATGCCTCAAGGTGGCATCTGGATCCGGCAGAAGACGCCTCGAAGCTCCGCCGTCCGGCGTTCTGCCTCTCCATTCTAACCCCCCCACTCGCTCCATACCCAACAAACCGGTATCATGTCGTGTCGTATCTGGTGGCTGAGACACACATACGTATGCAGTACATACACTCCGGATCGATGCATGCCGTCCCCATTCCTGGCCAAGCACCGATCGAGCTCTCCGCGGGGCTACTCATCTGAGCCCGGGTTCCCGGTCCCGTCCTCATCCTGAACTTTCAGAGCTGCCTGTGCGGCTTGTGGCGGGCTCGACGAGTAGCAGTCGATAACCCGTCCTGCACGCATCTCAGGATCGTGCGTGGAGCAGGGGGCGGCGAGGCCAGCCGCGGGAGCGCCCCCACCCGCATATGGGGGGACGGCAGAGATGAGATGAGATACTGCCGGCGGGGGGTGCACTGGATCCGTGAATATCGCAGCCCTGGGCAGTCGTGCAACATCAAATTCACCGGTCACCGCGGGCAGTACGCAAACGCACGTACGCACGGTGGGCCGTGCGCCCACACTTCTGTACGTACGTATGTCACGGGGAGTCGCCCCCCTCCCCAGCCCCCTCCCTTGTTTCTCGCGTTTTCGCTGAGCTCTCATACTTACTCGTGAACAGTGCAGCAGGACATGTGCAGCGGTTCGTACGTCAGGTTTGGGCCCCTGGGTGGGGACATCGCCCCGTACCGCCACGCTACTTCGAGAACGCGCGATGCGAACTCGGGGCTGGCGGAATCGGTTGATATGTCGTCTTCCTTCGATGATGGAATCACGCGAACCGCACGGAATTGGGATGCATCTCCCCACCCACCCACGACTTCCCCTTCAAGTTCCCGCCAAAGTACTGTCAGTATACGACATAATGATATACTCACATACGAAATTCCGGCCTTCCCACAGTGCACGCTTCCCACCTTCGAAAGACGTCGTATTCAGATCTCCGCCTCTTCTCTCCCGTCGTTCCGCCTTAAAGTCGCTGTATGCCGCGCCTGCCGTGACGTGCGATTTACGTCGCCGCCGCAAACCACAAGCACCTACACCGCGCTCCCGCTAGCACGAGCGCCTGCGCAAGCGCGACTGCTCCCGCGGTGAAGACATACGAATATTAATGCCAGGTCCTGCCTGAGGTAATATCAACGGCGTGTGTGCGCGGTAAGTATAGTTTATATTTGTCTTTTGCGAAGGCTTATTCCCGATCAGAAGTGCTGAACTTGAACCTGGCTTCGGCAGGCTTGCCCATGGCCGGAGGCTGGGCCCAGTACCGTCACGGTGTCGACCAGGGCCTGCTCCTGTATGCCCCCTACTCGTGGCGGGCTACGGCGTCTTCGGTCGGCGGGTCGGTCGGTGGAGAACGCAGAACGCGGCAATCCCAACATCTCCGCAGGACAGCGAACCCAGGATGTCGGGAGCGAGCCCGAACGTATCTAGAGACTAAAGACGGAAACGGAAACGGAAAAGGAACCTCGGTCAGGATTCAGGAATGCACTTTGCAGATGCACGGATGCCTCGGCTGATCCTCCTCCAGGGGCGCCCGCTGCAACAGGCGGAACACCCACCGGGGCACCCCAACGGCTGGCTCCTGCATTCCTGATCCCTGAGGCCTGATTCCTGATTCCTGGCCTCTTCTCCGGATGGAATCAATCCCGTCGCACAGCGCACCCATCTGGATTGCATCGGTACGTCCCAGGCCGGACCCGTCTCCTGAGGTTAATGGCTAATGTGACCCGCACTTCACCGTGTGCCGTGCGGCACGCGTGCGGTGCCCTCCTCCCAAAGCGCTCTCGGCGACTTCTCGCGCCTCCCGTCGTGCGTACGCAAGGGAAATTGTCACTCCGCACCTGAACACGAGACACCTACGGCGACCAAAACATACGCCGACCGCGACAAAGTTCTCATGCTATCGTGCACCGCGACTCGGGTCTTCGCTCGCTGCGGTGCGTCCGGCGCCTCCGGCGTGCGTCTCAAGCTGGTGCGTCCGTTTTCACTTCTGCTCCTCCATTATGGTTGTATCGCGACATATCGATATCGAGCTTCTCGTATGCGCCCGACCCTTGTCCGCGTCTGGCGCGCTCGTTCCCACAGGATTTGCGGCATGGCAAGGGTCCAACTGAGCCACGGGGCAGGAAGCACTGTGCAGTACTGGTGGCACGGCAGAACCCTCGTCAATCCGGCCCTCGCCCTTCCCATCGCTCCTCGCTCCTCGCCCCGAACAGCCAGCACAATGCGTCACGTAAGATGCCAACAGGGCGCGGAGCATCTTTGTCTCGCTGCCGTTGTTGTGTAAGTGCTAGTGCAGCCCCATACGTCCGGTCGGTCGCGCACGCGCACGCGTACCCTCGCGTACCCTGCAGCAGTGTATTGTTCCGCAACCCTGAATTTGTCTGCAACATGGCCATCCAGTGCTCGAGCCCTGTTGCCATTGATGGGATAGTGGCGAGCAGCGAGAAGCCGCATTCGCTCATTCAATGAGCTGCTGCGTAGAGCCGCGCCGGCTCCAGGACGACTTTGCGGGCGAGTTGAAACGTGCAGCCGGAACGGGAAAGGGATCGCGATATCTGCCCCTGTCAGAACGGGCGGGCGTCGCGCCGACTGGAGACTGCCTCCGGTCGCGGTCGGCGCTCCCAAGTGCAGGATCGAGATGCGTATGTGCACGACGCTCTCGTCGTCCTCGTCCTCCCCGAATTGCTACGAGAAGGAAGCCGCCGGCCGCACTAGAACCATCGTTCTGCGGCGGAGGAGTTGGTGGTCGATCTCCGAGCCCTGGATGCGTGCCGCGCTTAACTTGGACGCAGCGTGCTGCCAGGGCCCGAAGGATGTGCATGATCATCTGGGTCCCTCGGATGCTGGCAGCACTACTGTGTACGTCGTGTCTGTACTACCTCCCCGGCTGGTATAACGCCGCTGTCGTGCGTGACGGTGCTGTCGCGCGGGACCGTACGGCCGTGTCGTGCGATGACAGGCAGACTCCTACGCCTTTCACGGAGAAGGCGGACGCAGGAAACCCTCTGCCATCTTTGTCTTCCATTGCGATTGTGTGCTGCGGTGTGCCAGTGGCCTGTCCTGTCTCCGCTGATGCAGCCGTAGAGCATGCCTTCGTCGTGATGTGTAGTGACGTGCTCAAGATCAGACAATCCGAGCATGGACGCGTTGTTTGTGTTGTTGGGAACGACGTCGGTGACGTTAACCGTACGATATCCTCCTCCGTTGTCGACGCTAGCACGCGATTCAGGCCGTTGTCATGGCCAACCCTCATCTGGCACAAGTCTCGTGCGCAGAGAAACCATGTACTTTGTCCTTGTTTTCTTCCCGGCGCTGTGTGGTTCTGATTCTCATGCCCAGGCAGCCCCGAGCATGTCGGGGTATGTCAAAGCCCCTCCCTTGACTTCCCACCGCCTCGCATCGGCAGACGCAACACGCAAGACGAACGGCGGACGCACTAGGACGTGCGGGAAACGGAATACGCATAGCGGCACGGTGCGCACACCCTAACACAACGTGTCCATGGAGGCTGTTGCGAGGCGTCCTGCGACCCTATCTCGGGCTCTAACGTCGACTCCACCAACGGCATCGCCCTGATGTCCCTCCGCCGGATACGTCGACTATCGTAACTTGCCATCGAGCATCTGCGCATCGTTTGTGGTTGGGGAGCTCCCCGTTCTCAGGTGGGTGCGACAATCATATTCAGTGCCGTCGACCCTTCCCAGCCCGTCCGCATGTGCTGCTCATAGGATGCGAGAGCTGTGAGAAGGTGAGATTGCGGCTCTGTGGCTCATGTCGAACGTATTGTTCTAACCATCCTCTTCTTTGTTCCCGCTGCCAGGAGATCGCGGTAGAACCCAAGGGAAGCCGGATAGGGCCATCGCATCACGAGAAGATAATACGTCCCCCTTCCGACTCAAGGCGAAAATCAGATTGCGGCAGTACAGCGACGGAACGTAACGTTCTGCCACGTTCGAGATTACCCTGACCTATTTTATCAGTGGCCCCGATTCGAGACTCAGCCGCCCCGCCTCGGCACGAATTCTCAGAGCTGTGCGGCACTGTGCTGCCGGGACCCTTGAAGTTCGTCATGTGCGTGCGTTCGTTGCGCTCCTGCGACGCACAACAATGGTGGCGTTGTCTAGGCAAAGATACACGGCTCCCCAATTGTTTTCCGACGCGACAACGTTGTGTACGAGCTGGGATGACCCTACGGCACCCCGCAAGTGCGGTGCGACGCACTGGCAATGCCTTACCCCACACCGGCCATAACTCGCTGCGTACCTCCAACTTTCTCCGGTATGTTGCTGGATGCCCACGGTAGCCATAGTCACCCTTGACGGAATCACACAGAAGATATTGGTGACGCTGCTTGAACCACTCCATGATTAGCACCGGAACGGTGCGATTTCGAAATTCCGGTTTTAGGTCGGACTTCCACTCCCTGGGGCGATGTCGACTGGGTTACGTCCGCACTGCTCTCGAGCGGCATTCACTCCTCGTCAGCATCTCCGCTATCGCTGTTCTGGGTCTCGCATCTCGTCAGTCGCGGCGTCACCAAGGAGCGGCCGTCCTGTACTCATCTCCTGCCCAAATATCCGGTTCATCGGGCGATTACGCTCGATATCTTGTGGCTCGATGCGGTTAGTAGCTGCATATCATCTTCACCTCCGGTTCTTTCTGTTGCGGTCGCACCGACGGAGGCTTTCAGACCTGCGAATGAATTCCGGACATCCTTCCAGGGGGGTGGAAGACCCGAGATATACGACCAGCCACCCTCTCGAAGCCACCGAGACGAGCTCGACGCGTACGGACATCATCAACTCCCAATCTCGCCATGGTGCATACACGAGTGTCTCTACGCCCACAATTCCATTACGTCGGCCACGACGTGCTGTACGGTGCTTCCGCTCGGTAGCACAACCTCCGGACTGCCTCTATTCTGGCCCTAGTGATTGCATGTGGTCGCGGCGAACAGAGCATCAACTTCTTGAGGCTCCGAGGCCGCCTCGTATACGCTGCAGTGATCGTCCATCCCACCGTTCCGGGAGCTCTTCCTCATGTCCGTCCGTGATGAGCCGTAGCCCCGCGGAGCAGCGCACCTGATAGACCGGATATGCACCAGAAGATCGTCCGCGTTCGAGCGTGCAGCGAGTGCGTCCAGGTGCGTCCCCCGTTCCGCACCATCATGGCAGTAACGTTCGCGCTAGACGCACGCACCCGCGTCTTTCTTCCGATGCACGTCGGGCCTTCCCACCAGAGCAGACGCTCGCATGACCTCCGCGTTGCCCTCCTTCTCGTCCTTCTTCACCTTCTCGCTGTAGGCGTCTGGGAACACTGTCGTCCGCCCGCCGCATACTGGGCCTGCAGGTGGGGCGCACGTACGATTTGATCGTCACTTGCGCATGAGCTTGCTCCGGCCGTGGTCGTGATAACCAGAATATACTGAAAATCATCCGAGGCACATCTCGTGTGTGACGGTATCCGTTTTCGCTGCTTCGCTATCTTTTCTCTTGCCGTGTTCAGGCTAAGCTCTTTCGCGTCAAAGTAGGCGAAAAGCAAAGAGAGGGGCAGATTCGCGTTTGATCATCGGGTTTAAACGAGGGTTTTCACAAGTCGAATCTCCGCGCGCATCGGCAAGCTCCCGTACGCGCCGCCGACCTCATTGGTCCAGACCGCAAGAGAGCTGCCGTCGACTCCTGTTGGTGGCTCGCGCACGCAGGCGGGGTCTCACCTGGCAGGCAGCGCGAGTGGAAAGGAGCTCCTCGCTCTCTTTCTCACTCCCTCACGCTGCTGGCTAGGTGAGCTTCATGCCTCCTGCGTGTCGCCCTCCCGGCTCTCTTGCTCACTCCTTCGCGCGGCTGTTTAGAGTCGCTCGAAGTCCTTTCGTCTATAAATACATCCATCTTTCGATTCAAGCGTACTTCTCGTTCGAACCTCGGGCGGACAGGAGTCAATGACAGGAACGCCGGGCCCCTCGAGCACAACGTTGAGCACGCCCTCGGAAGAGCAGCTAGCTATCACCGGCAAGTGCCAGGAAGTCATAGACAACTTTCGCAAAGGCGATTTCTCTCGGGGAGAAGCACTGAAGCGTATCACACGCCTCATCGAAGCGCCTGGCTCAGCTTGGAGCGAAGATGCCGCCACGCGAGCTCTCGACTCATATGTCGACATGGTCCTGGAAGTTAGCCGCGAGTTCGGGACTCGAGGACGAGCTGCTTCACGCTCCCGACACCAGAGTCGCGCGAGTCGAGAGAGGAGTCCAAGCGGAAGCAGGCAGGGGTCTAGGCGAGGTCGATCTACTTCCCGGTCCGCACGGCGGAAGGAGAAGTCTCCTAGACCGTCTAAGCGACGACGTGGAGCGCGATGCGGACGTTCACCGTCTTCCTCTAGCACTGAGACTGACGGATCCGCCGCGCCAGGCGCCAAGAAACGGAGAGCTAACCCGGACAAGTACGACTGGGCAGTATCAGCGAAGAACTTCAAGCCCTCCATCCGACCGGAGGTCGCTCGAACCGCTGAACTCCTTGATGAGTATCGAGTCGACGTCGCAGCTGCTAAAGCGGACCTCCTCCGCTCCACCATCGCTCCCGAGTTTCCCGACTCTCAGTGGAGCAACTTGCTCCTCGGGAAACCCGTCGACTTCGACGTCTTATTGTCTAGCCACTACTCCTCCAAAGGAGACGACAAACACGTCGAGCAGGTCGGAGACGTCGAGCTCTCTTTTGGAAGCAGAGAACCGTCCCGGAAAGTCGCCTCCTACGGTGACTGGGTCACTGCGTTCGAGATGTTCCGAGACGCTGCCCTCTTCGCTTTCTCGCATCGGAAGAACGAGCTCGCAACATACCGGACCCACATCATCGGCCAGTTCAAGAACAACAACGACGTTTTTGCCGGCCGAGTCATCGAGTACGATCGCGCTGTCCGGAAGAAAGTCTCCGAAAATCGGTCCCTTCTCCTCTCAGACGTCTTCGAGTTCTTCGGACTGTATGTTCAATTCATCGCCCCGACCGGAGCCAACGTCGTCGCCACCGCTGTTGAAGCGGCTTCGGGATCCGGAGGGCGAGCCAAAGGAAAGTCAAGCGTCAGGAAAGCGGAACCGTGCCAGCGGTACAACGCCGACAGATGCCCGAACTTCGCGAGCTCCTGCCGCTACCGTCACGTATGCAGCGGGTGCAACGCGAAGGGACACATGGTGTCCGATTGTCCCAAGTCTGTCAGACGCGAAGCCTGAAGAGGTAGCGCGCCCGCGCTTTCTGCGCGGTCTCATCTGGGGCGATCACGACGACGTCCCGGTATCCTTCGGTCGGCTCTCGCTCTCTCACCAGCCCTTGCCCGACGTGCCGGATAGCGTTCGCGATAATCCCGTTATCAACGCGACTCTCTCTGCCCGGCCAGACCTCTTCAAAATCGTCACTCCCATCGATGTAGACGTGTTCGCCGATCTGCTCAGAGATCACCCCAACCAGCCTTTCGTCCGCTCTGTCATCAAGGGGCTCCGTGAGGGTTTCTGGCCTTTCGCGGATGCCAAGCCGGACGGCTATCCAGACACGTGGGACGAGTTCAGGAAGCCACCCGAGGATGAGGCCGCTCGCGCTTTTCTTCGCTCGCAACGCGACGACGAGATTCGGCTGCAACGGTTCTCCCCGTCCTTCGGCCGCGACCTTCTCCCTGGAATGTACTCCATGCCCGTCCACGTCGTCCCCAAGCCGCACTCCAATAAGTTCCGTCTCGTCAACGACCAGAGCGCGGGCTCTTACTCCTTGAACTCCATGATTCGCCCTGAAGCGATCAAGGGTGCCGTGCTCGACGGCATGCCCGCTCTCGGGGCCGATCTGCGGGCCATTCACAAGCAGTTCCCAGACGAGCCTCTCATCCTGTGGAAGTCCGACGTGTCGCAAGCATATCGTCAGCTCCCGGTCTCCGTCTATTGGCAGATGTTCCAGTCTGTCGTCATCGACGGTGAGCGCTACATCGACCGCTGCAACCTCTTCGGTGGCCGTGGATCCCTCCGGGTTTGGCTGGCTTTCTATTGTCTCGTTTTCTGGATCGCTCAGAACAAGCGGGGCGTACACTTTGTCAGAGGATACGTCGATGACAACTTTGGCCCGGAGTTACAAGCCAACGTCGAGTGGTATGCACCGTACAATAAGTTCCTCCCTCAGGCACAAGCCCGGCTCTTGCGACTCTGGGACGACATCCGCCTTCCACATGAGGAGCAGAAGCAGGTTGCGGGTACCCGACTCACCATCATTGGTTTCTCCGTCGACGCCGTTAACCTCACTATCACCCTCCCCGACGAAGGACGCGACCATCTCCTGCAGGAGATCGCAGACTTCTCAGACGTTTGCGTGGGTGACCGTCGACGCTCCCTCGCTCAGTTCCGAGCGTTCTCCGGTTATGCCAATTGGGCCTTCAATGTCATGCCCTTGCTCAAGCCTGCGCTCGCTAACTGTTACGCAAAGACAGCGGGCAAGACCAATCGACACGCCGGCATCTACCTCAACACTGCAATTGTCCGCGACCTGCAGTGGTTCTACGACCGTGCGGCCGCGGCCCCACCCATCTCCATTCTCGACTCCATCGCTTGGTCTCCTGCCGATCTTGTCCCTGGTCTCGCACCTGACGAGTTCGCGCTGGTAGACGCATCCGGTTCCGGATTGGGTTTATACTTCCCCTGGCTGCACTGGGGCTTTCACTGCCTCCGCCCGGGTTCAGCTCCATCTGGTGCCATCTTCTTCTTCGAGGCACTAGCTGTCTGCTCAGCAGTGCATCGTGTCCATGGTTGGCGTCGGGCCAACCGACACATCACTCGACTAGCAGTCCTCTCGGACAACTCCAATACCGTCTCTATTTTCAACTCCCTCCGAGCGCTGCCCGTGTATAACTCCATCCTCATATCTGCCGTCAACATTCTCCTCGACACCGGCCTCCAGCTCCGAGTTGATCACATCCCTGGGAAGCTCAATGTCGTTGCGGATGCTCTCTCTCGTGGCCGCTTCGACATCGCCCGTGAGCACGACCCACTCATCCGTTTTTTTGCCTTTACACCCCCTCAGGATGCGTTGGGGGCGACCCAGAAATGATCTCTTTGTCCGCACGATCACGGCAACCCGCCCGGGAGCCGTGGTCCACTGAGCGTCTCATCATGGAACGCGCTCTTGCTCTCGAGCATGCACTAGATCGCTCTACCCACTCCTCATATTCATCCGCCTTGAACTCATATCTTGCCTTCTGTCAACGCCAGTCTTTCCCAATTGATCCCACTCCCGAGACCCTCTCCCTCTACGTCACTTATCAGTCACATCACATAGAGCCTCGATCTGTCGACGCGTACTTATCCGGCATCTGCAGCGAGCTCGAGCCGTTCTACCCAACCGTCAGAGCAAACCGTCGCTCTCCCCTCGTCGCGCGTACCCTCAAAGGGTGCAAACACTTGTACAGCAAGCCCGTCCGACGCAAACGCGCCCTGACGCGCGAGGACCTTAACCTTGTCACCTCCTCCCTTGCCCATGCAGACACCCTCGACGACCTCCTCTTCCTCGCCATCCTCCTGACCGGTTTCCATGCGCTCCTGCGCCTCGGAGAGCTCGTCTGGCCCGACCAGCTCGAGCTTCGCTCCTATGCCAAGCTCACACGACGCACGTCTGTCAAACTCGGTGATAACTCATTCGAGTTCACACTGCAGTCCCACAAAACCGACCGACAGTTTGCAGGCGACACCGTCCTTGTCCACAGCACCGTCTCCGGAGCTGACCCCCTCCGCGCCTTCCGGGCGTACATCACTGCACGCGACTGCCGTCACCCTTGTCGTTCTGAGCTCTGGCTCAGGTTCGATGGTTCGGTTCCTACGCGCAGTTGGTTCTCAAGGCGCCTCCATCGCTACTTTCCGGCAGACGTCAGTGGTCACTCCATGCGCGCTGGTGGTGCGACCGCCCTTGCACTTGACGGTGTCTCACATGACTCCATCCAGGCTCTTGGCCGCTGGTCGTCAGATGCTTGGCGGATCTACATCAGACAGCACCCAGCCCTAGTCCAGGCCACACTCTTCCATCAGCATCACCCTCCGATGTCTGCTCCCCAACCCTCCTCTTCTTAGTTTTTTTTCTCTCTAATGAGATCATCTGTACCATGCTGCCTCTTTCTCTGACCCCGGTTTCCGTCCTACCATCTCTCCCTATCACCTTTTCTTTCTTTCTCTGAGTCCATCTTGTCATGTTGACCTTTGCTTCCCACAGACTCTTTCATCGGCCGTCGCAGCACCCTGCACGGCGCGCTATCTCAATCTCGTTCCCGCTCAGCCTTCACTCGTATCTGCGCACGCAGTCTCCTGCGTGACGTTTTTCTCCTTATTTCTATATTAGCCTATTACCGCTCGGACTCACACCGTGGTCTTTTCAGATCGTCCCTCTCTGTACAATACTCATGTACTCTACTCGTTCGCTCCTCGAGCGACCTCGCTTGTATCCCACTCTCTTCAGGCGCTCCCTCGGCGTCCGCGCCGGAGCGTCTGGGCCCCGCTCCTCCTCTCCGCGTGCCTTCAAGACGAGAGCGACGGAAGATTTGTCGGGTTTAAACGAGGGTTTTCACAAGTCGAATCTCCGCGCGCATCGGCAAGCTCCCGTACGCGCCGCCGACCTCATTGGTCCAGACCGCAAGAGAGCTGCCGTCGACTCCTGTTGGTGGCTCGCGCACGCAGGCGGGGTCTCACCTGGCAGGCAGCGTGAGTGGAAAGGAGCTCCTCGCTCTCTTTCTCACTCCCTCACGCTGCTGGCTAGGTGAGCTTCATGCCTCCTGCGTGTCGCCCTCCCGTCTCTCTTGCTCACTCCTTCGCGCGGCTGTTTAGAGTCGCTCGAAGTCCTTTCGTCTACCCACCATCCCTCCCTGTTGCACACAGTCCACGCGTACTACTGTAGTCCGCTCGGACTCACACCGTGGTCTTTTCAGGAGGCACATCTCGTGTGTGACGGTATCCGTTTTCGCTGCTTCGCTATCTTTTCTCTTGCCGTGTTCAGGCTAAGCTCTTTCGCGTCAAAGTAGGCGAAAAGCAAAGAGAGGGGCAGATTCGCGTTTGATCAAGATCCATGAGCACATGGCACGCACGCGAGCCGGCTACGCTGCATCATCGAGGGCACGATATCTTGATGAGTCGCTGGAGGCAGGCGACGGAGGCAGATCAGGAGGAGGCGCAGCGCTGGTGTCCAGCTCTGGACTTGCGTGCATGGTTGTTCCAGGTGGTTCCCCGAGCGTGATCCATCACGATGAGACGCCGGGTGGTTGTTTGATCAGGAGGCGGTGCACCTTGTTCCGAATAAGGAGAGCGTTGTATTCTCCTCCAACATGGTTCTACAGGCGTCCAGGCAAGCCGCAGCCAAGTACTGTGCGGAGACAGTTGTCGGTATGCAACATCATGACAAAGTTTCTGCAACATAACGGCTGCGGGCGTATGTCTCGGTACAGTATCCTGCGCTGCGTCGTCATCCCTCCCGTTGAAACTGCGCTCTCGCTATATGTTTCATGGACTCGAAGCGTGAATCCATCCATCTTCTCGATCCTTTAGCACTCCCACCCCATCCGAAGCGCGACCGTGCAGAGCATCATCAAGTTCTGTTTCGCCGGTGGCCTCCAAGAGTCGGTGGAGTTACCAAGCGCACAAGCGGGGGCGATCCTTCCCACAGCTGACAAGGGTACAGTAACTGTATTGACCATACGCTATCCCCGTTCTCGTGTTTCGACCCCCTCGCATCAGGCTGTTCTGCTCTCCTATAGCTGCGCACTTACGGCAAGTGGCAAATCATACGCCGTCGCATCGGCGCAGGGAGTGCGGAGAATGTCTTCATAATCGTGGCTTAGTGTGTGGTCGCTCGATCATAGACTCGTCGCCCCGCAACAGTCACCGTTCATTAGCGATATGCGACATAAAGTTCGAAGGTCGCATGCCCCAGTAGCCTGTGGAGACGCACACAATAAGGTGTGGACTGGGACGATACATCACTGATAACACGAGATAGAACGCGGATAAGCCTCGCTGCCCGCAACAACCCCGGGCGAGGTCCGCGCATCCGTACTTAGCTCTCGGAGCCTGAAGGCCTGCGGCACCTACGATTCAGACCACACGCACACTAGAGGGCCGTCGAAGACGAAGTCCTTCATCTCATTAAGACCACAACCGGCATGGTCGTGGCTTCTATCTATGTATATGTGAACACACCCACACACGGCTACGGAGCCGACGCCAGACACGCACGCGCCCCAGATGGGCAAGAAGCTCGCATACAGGTAACGCACGCCGCAGGCATCCCGTCCTGTCCTGGCCGTGTGCGAGCGCCCCCCAGCCGTAGTACACACGCGCCTCAGCCTCCCAAGCCGCAAGAGAGCACGCAAGCCTGGGCCCCCGTCCAGCCCTCCCATCCGGATATCCATCTACGGCTGCTCGGCCTGATCAGCGACGCCACAAGCAGGCATACGAAACCCTAATCATCCGAATAGGAATCCTGCAGCCCCGCAGCAGCCCCCCTCCCCGTGCCCCCCTCCTCCCTCCTCGCCCGAGCCCGTCGTACTCGTACCCACGGGCGAGCCCAATCCGTCGCCCACAACGCCAAATTGCGCACACGCACCTTGCACCAGGCCAGGCCCGGTGGCCCCGTGAGCAGAGCCTGGGCCCTCGGACGCGGTGAGATACGCCTGCGACGCACGGCTACTTCATCCGCACATCGAGCAGCGTGCCCCCCAGCCCATCCCGTGCCCATGCTCGTGCTCGTGCTCTCCAGGGCCGATGACTGGTGGACTAACTCTGGTGAGTGCTTTACGTACCTCGCATCGTACTTGCCCCGACAAGCTCGAAAGCTCTGCACTCTCTCTCCGCCACCGACGTCCGCCTGGAGCTTGAGCTTGCTTGCGTGGTTCCTCCGACTCCGCACTGTCCTCGTCTCCGCGGGAGGTGGAGGCGGAGACGTCGGACTCGGAGCGACGCTCCTAGCCTGTCGCAGGAGCGCACAAGGACCGAGGGGCGTGGGCAGCGCCAGAGTGCCGGCACGGGATCCTGCGAGCGTACGAGAGGATTCGACAAGAGCGTCCCAGGGCGGCGGATCGTCCATTTTCGCCATCGTGCGTGTCCTGAGTCCTTCTAAGTTCCAAGTTCCAAGTTCCAGCTGCGCGGCGCGTCAGTAGACTACGGGCATGCATGCGCACGTATCCGTAAGTATTGGGCCTCGGGCACCCGGGCCACACCTCGGTCGTGATTGGATTCTGCCCGACCTGAAAACTGTCTTCTGGGTTCGCTGATTGACAACGACGGCTGGTGGCTCAGCGACTTCCGATGAGAGCTGCTGCGGACTCACTGAGTCACCCATCGCCTGATCCTCCTCCCCTCTCGCCGCTGCCGTCTCCTGCTTCGCGTCCGCCGAGTGCAAGCGGCGGCAGCGTGAGGCCGATGGTCCGTGCGCACCTCGTATTCCACACTCCATGCCGGTACCTGTTGCCTTGAACTTCAATCAACATCCCGACGACGTTGCATGGAACGAGATGATCGCACGAGGGCAACCAACCAATTTGAATGATTATGCTACAGGGATCCGGGAACGTGAGCGAACGCGTGCCGGTGGGCGACTGTGGACGACTGACTGACCGCTGGACGCGTACGGCATAGTGCGAACTTCTAGCCAGGCGTGCTCCATTTGCAAACCATCCCATCCACCCATCCACCCATCCACCCGTCCGACCCCGTACCTTGTTCCCATTCATCCTGCATCGGGCCAGAGCGACATCGTGCGACGACATGCTCACTTCCCGCTTTTGGTTGGCGCGGCCCTGCCGCGGCGTTTGTGCGCTCTCGTTCCGCCGCCATGCTGCTGCCCGGATTGATGCCTCCTGGCTGGCTGGAGGAGCCACTGGTCCAACGGTGGCGCACGAACGTTGGCGATTCCGCGCCGCACCCCTGCAGGGTGCATATGGGGAACCAGAAACGCGCACCGTGCGCATTTAGGCAGGGACACAGTCAGCCATGGTGGCTGCCCTGTCACTCTTGCCTCCTTCCCGCCTTCGGACTTCGTCAGACTGAGCAGCATGGCGTGCCTCCTGGCGCGGCATCGCATGGAAGCAGCCCGCCAGCGAGCCAGGCTGGCATGGGAGGATGACGCAGCACGTCTCGGCCTGCATCGAGGCGTCGAAGGCAGGCCGGCCGGCCCTGCTGCATGCCACTGGTACTGCCAGCGTCGCCGCCGCCGCATCGGCTGGGAGATGGAATTCGAAGCTCGGGACGGCCGCGTCGGGGCAACACCTGCGTGCGTCTTCGTCCTTGAGAGATACCGATATCCGATTAGATCAGAGAAGCGCAACGGTGAGATAGAAGGACGAAGGGAGGGGGCCTCACAACTTTGTTGAATTTGCTTGCGCATCCCATTACGCGGCCGGTGCTGCGTCATCCCCAATCTCTGCTTGCCGGCCCTCCCGACGCGCTTGCCCTGAGCCTTCTCCTCCTTTCTCCGTCCCGGCCGCGGGGGCTGCTTGTGTAAGATCGACGCCGCGTGTCTCCGGTGCAGTAGTAGCGGGAGCGGGGGGCGAGCGGAGGGCTCGGGACGGGGACGTCTCTGGGCACTGGGGAAAGGACACAGCATTATGGACGCCTGGGGCATCGAAGGTACAGAAGCCACCGGGGGTACTGCTACGAGGAAGCGAAGGGGAGATAGAGCCGGGGGCGGGCGTGGGAGCCGAAGCGGGGGTCGGTGGGTGATGCGGGTCCTGGGGGCCAATCGCAGCCCGGCAGGCTGTCATGTGCGCTGCGTGATGGGCATGCCGGCACTGTGCGCGACGAGTACGGAGGGTCCTGTAATACGTAGTGTGCAAGGTGCGTGAGGAAGGCGGGTGGCAAACGTATGATAGCCCGGAGTAGAGAATACATACACACAGACCGGAGTGCAACCGAGACAACACGAGACTGTAATAAGAAGCAGCAGCACGGGGAGACGTAGACCTAGCCTTAGCGAGACGGATTGGACGCGGATGGGAACCTTCGGAGGGAGTAGCGGTAGCGGTATCGGTATGTGCAGGCGGGGGGAGGGGCATTATGATGTACACGTGTCGCTGGGGAACTGCAATGTTTTCTGGTGAGCATAGACGAGGAAAGCGGGGAAGCATGAGAAAGCAAGCGCGAACGGTACCGGCTAATGAAGGAGGATGGGGATATACTGGGAGGACTGGGTAGGACGATTTGCGATGGTAGACTGTCGAACGAGGGCGAGCGACGGCGACGACAATGAGGATGGAAGAGCGGCAGAGGTGCGACCGGGACATCGAGCCCTTCGGCAACTTGGATTGAGACTGCACGGGCCCCGAGCCCGAGCCTCTAAACGAGCAGGAGCAGGTCGTGATGGCTCTCGCGCATAACCTCGCGCCAGTCGACCGGCGTGCAGTGGCCGCGCTCCCTCTCGCGGTCGCGGCGGTCCCACACCTGCTGCATGAGCCGCATGACCTCGGAGATGTTCCCCACGCTCTCCTGCTGCTGGCGCTCGAGCATGTGCAGGAGGAAGTTGCGCTGGCGCTGGTCGTCCGTGAGGCAGCCCGAGATGCAGATCCCGAACACGACGCTGCGCACGACGCTCCGGTGCAGCGCCGTCGGCGCGTCGGGCACCTCGCGCAGCGCGTCGATCGTCTCCTTGACCGCGTTCATGATCTCCGGGCACGCGGGGTAGTCGCCCGAGAGCACCGTGTGCAGGTACACCTTCGCCGACGCCCGGAAGATGTTGTTCGTCAGCCGCCGCCGCTGCGCGACCTCCGCCTCCGCGCCCTGGCCCCCGTTCACGACCATGTGGCTCTGCAGCGCCGCGGGCCCGTACATGCCCGGCTGCAGCGGCACCGCGCCGTTCAGCGGGCTCATGGGCACCAGCAGCTGCTCCTCGATCATCTGCCCGCGGTGCACGAGCTCCGGGATGGACAGGCACCCGCGCCGGAGGTGGCTCGCCTTCCAGTGCGCGAGGTTCGAGATCTCCGCGATCGCGAGCACGATGTTGTTCTCGCAGCCCATGACGGGCAGCATCGAGATCTCGGGGCCCTCCCCGATGTATGCGCCCGTGAAGAGCAGCCGGTACGTCTCCAGGAAGCGGGGCACCTGCTGCGTCGTCACGCTCGCCAGCACGTCGAACCACATCGTCGTCTTGATGATGAACCGCGTGCTCTCCGAGCACCGACGCAGCGCCTCCTCGGGCCCGTAGAAGCTCGGGTCGTTCAGCATCGACTGCACGTACTGGCTCGCGATGTTGAGCCACACCTCCCACGAGCCGCGGCCGCCGGAGAAGAGGAAGGACGAGACGATGTGCAGGCCTGCCATGGCGTCGCCCTCGTTGTACGCCCGCCGGTTCCCGACCAGGAGCGTGTTCTGGATCTTGCTGAAGATGTGGTTGACCGCGTTCGAGTCCGCCGCCTGGTAGGGATGCCTCATGCAGTGCAAGTGCAGGGCGGAAAGGAGACATGCTGCATCCCGGGCCGCCGTGCTGTTCTGGATGAGGTTGAACATGAAGTCCTTGATGGACGAGTCTGCGAGCAGATACTGTATCGGGAGCACGTTCACGAGGTAGTGCTGAATGAGGTTGGTCTGCTCTGTCGGCATGACAAGCCCATAGCCATTCACGGCGGCGGTCATGCGAGGACCCTCGGGGCTGGCCAACGCCTCAGCTTCATCATCAGAGAAGTTCTGTGGATCGATGTTGTACGATGGCGCGAGGGAGGAGTGGGGGTGATTGTAGTAGGCCGGTGCGGATGTGGATGTGGATGGGAGGTACGCCGGTGTTGATATTGAAGTCAGTGCTGTTGAGATGGATGTCGAGGGGCCGTAATATGACGATGATGCACCAGTAATATGTGAGGGCCCTGCCAACAAGAGGAGGGCATTAATCATGATACATTCATAATACACTAATAACGGTACGGCGCCTTACAGGAGGAGGAAGCAGAAACTATAGAGGTAGGGGACTGTATCATAGTAGAGGCAGGCTGGGGCTGGGGCGGGGCTGGAGCAGAGGGGTGATACAACATGTCGTTAACGTTCGGGAGCATCGGGCCCCGATTCATGGCGGGGTCATGCGGACCCAGCTCCGGGAGGGGAGGCTGCCAGTCTGCGAAAGTTCACTACCACGCAACCGGAATAAAGGTAGGAGTGTACATACTCTGCCCGTAGTGCTGCTGCTCCGGAGGAGGCATTGTCTGGTAGTGGGTGGGAGGCGCACGCTCGAAGGACGTGTTCATGCCATTGTGAGGGGGCCGCTGGCCCTCGCTGGAGGTGGCGGAGAGAGTGGGGGTGGGAGGGCTCGAGGGCGAGTTGTGGAGACCGTCCACCAGGACAAGGACAGGGGGATGCTCTTCAGTGGTGCGCGGGCCCGAACCCGAGTGACCCTTGATCATGCCTTGCGAAGCGAGGAAGGTCTTGATCTTCTCGCGCAGCTCTGTGACGCTGTTGTTCTCCTGAGATGCATCGAGTGGCGTGCATGAGCACGCTATCGCCGGGCGAGACGCTGCAGAAGACACTCACCCTCATCCAGTCGGGACGCTTGGCGCCAAATCCAAGACACTGGAGGCGGAGGCGCACGCAGGTCTGGCAGGCACCCTCCTCATTCGGCTGCTCGTCGCATTTCTGCGGGTGCGGGACGAGCGGGGTGGCGAGGAGCACGGCGGGGGCGACGGGGACGGGTTGAGAGACGACGAGAAAGACGCGGAAAGAGGGATCGGGGTTAGACTTTGTCTGGGAGGATGATGAGCGCCTCGACGACGAACCTTCCGTCGAATCCTGCAGGTGTAGCAGCCCGACTTAGCACGAACGGCGCCTTTTGGCTTGGGCGCTCCGGGCTTCTTTTGGGAGCGCGCCTGCTGGGAGACAGAGGAGACGGTCTTGCGAGGGCTGGAAGGAGTGTCGGGCATTGGAAGTAGACTGTCGGGGCGTAAGGTACAAATATACGGGCTGGGGAGGAGGGACAGTCGCCGACAGACGGGGTGTGGTGGGCGGTTGTTGGGAGAACCGAGGGCCTACGCACTTATGTACCCAGGGCGCTGGCTGCTCCCGTGGGACTTTCCGCTTGTTGACTCCTTTATTTTCCTTTATTTACCCCCTTATCGCCCGGACCCCGCACACCCCGAACCTTGTCTCGCCCGCGCCTCCTGCCCCCGTCGCCATACACCGCCCTCCCGGCATCACGTAACCGCCCGCGCACACTTATACATACGCCCACGCAGCGAGTCAGCGACGCTGACGCGGGCGACGCGCACCATGCCACCGCTCGCCGAGCCCTCCTGTGCCGCCGTCTGTGTCCTGCGCGGGCTGCGCGAGCCGTGGGCCCTGCACACGGAGAGGCAGCCGCTGGAGAATGGAAGGGAGCGCCCTCGAACTCTGTGTGCGAGAGGGGCAGGCGGGGCCCCGCCACTCGGTCGAGGGCGTCCTCGTGTCTGCCCGCTCCTCTGGTCACAAGGCTTCCCGATAAAACCCACAGCCGCTGAGATCGGATCCGTGCCATTTTCTTTCTCAGGCACCCGATTTGCCGCCCGAGGCCGCGTTCTAGACTGACGTGGGCGGAGACGCCGTGGGCAGCGTCTGCGTCCTCTGCTCGCCCTCCGCCGTGCTGCCCCACCGGCCTTATGCCGGACGACACAAAGCTCCTCGTCCCCCGGGCCCAGTGGCGCCCGCCCTATGTCCTTCCTTCCTTCGCAGACGCCAGCCAGACAAAAGCCGCCGCAGACAGCCCATCCTGCCAGTGCCACGGGCAGACAAGACCCTGACCTCCCACCGCCAGCGAGCCCAAGCCGCAATGGACAAATTGCATACGGCACAGAACTTCCACGCACGCCCGTTGCATATATCGTGCACGCTTCGCAAACGGGCTATCGCCTTCTTGGTAACACTAAACTCTCTCCATCGCCGCAGCGAAACGAACCGTCCTTGCCCACACGGCGCTTACCTAATTCTACGACCGCCCTCGGATCCATCGCTCGCACAGTGACACGATCACCCACGTCCAATTCCCGAGTCCTTCCTGACAGATGCACCCACCCCCCGATTCCCCGCGCTCCTCCATAACGCCGCCCGCGCAGCCTCTCCCGGTCCGAGCAACACAGTGCATACAGTAGTAGTAGTACCACTCGTAACCATAGCGCGCCCGGTGATTAGTAGCCCTACCGTACACTTTGCAATCCGTGCTGTCCTCTTACCACGAAACCGACACGACCAGCAACGCAGCACCCCTAATCGCAGCGTGAACCGGTGTCGGTGTCGGTGTCGGATGCATGTGTATAGCCAATATGTAGCCAATAGCCA
Source organism: Cerioporus squamosus (assembly GCA_022592435.1). NCBI lineage: Eukaryota > Fungi > Basidiomycota > Agaricomycetes > Polyporales > Polyporaceae > Cerioporus > Cerioporus squamosus. Next base: position 55,847 of record JABYQS010000077.1, read on the forward strand.
ATCCAACCCAAGTATCGTACATCTCTTGTTTCATCGTCGCCCCATCCACGATATCCTCCCACCCGCATCCGCGCCAGCAATCAAACCACCCACTGCAGGCGCGGCCACCGCAGCCCCAGATACCGACGCTCGACGTTCGACGTTCGACGTTCGACGGGCCTGCAGTGTGTATGTACAGCACCAGCACCAGCACGCGCCCGCGCGAACTCAGATCCCCGCCGGCGCCCCCGATCCAGCCTTTTCGCAGTCCCAACAGCGTGCACGACGTCGAAGCACCGCGCGATGCATCTCCCCACACCTGCCCCCTGCACCACCCACACCGATTCCGATAGCGATGGCGTCGTCCTCGTCCACGTCTGATGAATGCGCCGCGAACCCATGTCCACCCACCCACATCCAGATATCCAGGGCCCGAACAGAACAGAACACAAGAACACATACACAACTCGCTGTGAACAGCGTCGGCCCGCCAGAACGACGCAGAGCCGCGGGCGCGTCCTCGTCGTCCCACTAAGATTGCCGTTCCGATGAGCCTTCTCCCTGGACGCCCGGCGACACGGCCGCGCTTGCGCTCGCGCTCGGTGCTGAGCTGCCCCCAACGAACGGGCTGCTCCCTCCGCTGAGACTCAGCCGTCGCACGATCGAGTCCCTGCGCCTGTGCACGGGCCCAGGCGTGCTCGGGCGGCGGTCGTACCAGCTGCTGCACCTGCTGCGCCCGCGGGTGGGCTCACGCTCGCACTCGCACTCGCGCTCTGCGGCTCCCCGGGCACGACGCCCTGCCCAGATCGACGTGCGATGAGCGCGCGTATCGCGCTCAGCCACCGAATCTCCTCCTCCTCGCTGGGCGCACAGAGCAGCAGCGTCCGCTTCGTCGTCACCACTTTGAACGTGTGCGTGCCGGCGCCTTCGCCGTCGTCAGGCGAGGCGGCCGCCATCGCAGCCTGAGGGGAAGCAGGCGAGGGGGAGCCGACGGCGGGGTGGTTCCGGTGTGGCGGCAGGTCGTACTCCAACGCGTCGATGATGAGCGACAGCGGGATTTGTCGGTGTGGCTTCGTGTCCTGTGAATAGCAGCACAACGCCGGTGCATGCATGAAGGTGAAAGAGGTTGCCCGTCAGTGTCCAAGCTCATTCACTGCGCGAACTCAAAGTCGCGACTATACCATGCACGCACCATGTGGCTCCGAGAGTATATCAGCTTCTCGCCGCTGAGTACGAACCAACGTTTGTGCCAGTTATGTCGCCGGGACCCGCACTTCATGAGATATCCCGACAGCACCGGCTTTAAGGGAGAGGAGGGTTCACCAGCTCCAGAGGCCGGCGGAGAGACCACCTGGTGCTTCGTGTTGGGAGACGCATCGTCCGAGTCGGAGGAGGTGAGTTGGTGAAGGTTTGGAGACTGGGACGGCGAGGAAGAGATACGGGGTGCATGATGGGCGGTGGAGGGTGTGGTTGGGATCGGGATGGGAGAACTGACGGAATTACGCGTCGATGTCGAGAGGAGTGCGTGACGGGCATCGTTGATCGCGGCGACCCAGTCGCGCACCTGGTCGGCAGTCTCGGCTTGGAGGTAGAACGTACGTGTGGGGGAGACCAGTCCAAATGTGTTGTTGTGCTTCTTGAGCACGACCTGGGTGCACGAGTGGATATCGCTGAGATCGAGGAGGCGGAGGAGCTTGTACTCGGCCGAGGTCTTGTAGAACGCCAGATGCGCCGGGCGCAACACGAACCAACGCTTCTTCCACGTCTGCCAGATTCGGCGGGGAGGATTTGCGCACAGATCGAGAATCGAGATGCAAGACACGCGTCGGAGAGGAGCGGACGCCAGGGACAGCAGAGGGCGCGGGTGCAGGCGCAAGCGCAAGCGGGAGCATATCAAGAGCTGGAGACGAGCAGAACGACACGTCCACGCACCTTCCGCCGCTCGCCCTTCTTCCACAGGTAGCCGGTCTTGATGACCGTCTCGTCGAGGGACCCCGCTGGGCAGCGCTGTTGACGTCGTGGACGCGCCAACCGCCCTCCTCGTCTTCCTCGTCTTCCTCCGACTCCTCGCCACCGCTCTGGGAGCGACGTTCCGCGATGGACTGGAGCGGCGGCGGCGCTGCGGTGGCTGGGACGTGCGACCCGCTCACGCTTGCGGGTGCGATGGGGGAGGGCGAGATGACATCAGGCGTAAACACCGAGTCCGAGTCCGACTCGGTCCCGGAGACCGCGACGGAAGAGAGAGTAGGCTTCTGTGTGGAGGACCCGAGCGTCAGCAAGCGTGCATGGAGACCTGGAAAGGAGACGGGTGCCGGGATGCGGAGAGAAGCAGAGCGCGCTGCGCGGTACGGCACCTTTACATGGGGCTTGACGGAGTGCACGGAGAGCTTGCGTGTGACCTCCTGGAGCGACGGCGGCGGCACTGAGCGCGAGGAGGACATGCTGGCGGCCGTGGGCTCTGCGGGGACGAGAGTGCGCGTGCAGTGGCAGACAGAGGTCGAGGACGGGTTCGTCGTCGCCCTGATCACCTTCGCGAACGCTGCAGCCGGGCGGAGCTGGCGGAGTCCGGGCTGCACTGGCGGTTGGCTGCGAGTATTTCGAGCTCAGCCCAGCTCCGCCTCGCGCGGGCGATGACCGCATCTGGGCAGTGGCGCGGGCGCGGGCGGCAATCTCGTACACATCGGGCAGAGGCGCGCTCGCCGCCGACGCCACCAGCTTGTGCATTCCTCATATCAAGCAGACACTTAACCCTTCCCCTCCCCTCTAGACCGAACCGCATGTGTTGGTCAAACGTGGCCCTATCACCTGGCAGTGAACTGGGAGGGACAGCTTGCGCCGCTGTCCACTAGCTGACAGTTGTCTGGTAAGTTTTAGCTGCAGGATCGTCATCATCTGTGCCCCCGAACAGGCTGAACGTCCTCGCACGCAGGGGGTGGATCCGCGAGACAATGGCAGCCTCTGCACGCGTCCTTCCATGGCCGCCGTCATGAAGCACATCGCATTGTTGCTACCCGAGACGACTGCTTCCCCTCCTCCACGGCAGGCACTCCATACACCTTCAGCAGCCCCTTCTGCTTCCATGGCCTCAGTCGACGGATCCTGGTATTCACCGCTCCGGTCCCGCGGAAGGGAGGATGCGCCTTCTCCCCTTCCCCGTCTTGGCGGCTCCGCATGGCGCGCAGCCTGCCTCCTTCGGGCGGGAGTCGGTCCGCACGCACGCTCAGCCCCATCGCCTTCTGCACGCCTCTTTCTCTTCCTGCTCAGCCTACTGCATCTGCGTCTTCTCCGACTCCTGGAACCTCGGCTCCTACATGCGCACGCAGAGCTAGCTCGAAACACCCGGCCTGCGAGGGCTTCCGGAACGCATCGTGCCACCCGTCGTGATCAGTAAGTGCTGCGAGCTGCGGGGCCAGTACGCTCTGTTCCCCCGATGACTGTCGGTCAGACACGCCGCGAGCAGGCTCGCCGATAGTCTCGCTCTGCCACTGGTGACCCTGCTTGATGGTATCCGCTCTTCCAACTGCGCCGCCGCCCCGTCTCTCGTCCTTCTAGCTAGCCTCAGCTGATTCCCGATCTACCGCTCCCAGACGGGGCACGCTGCAGGTCTGGCTGTCCTAGACCACGAGCCCAACTTCTCCGCCCTCGCACGCCGTCTGTGGCCCCCAACGCCGTTATCACGCCCGCGTCCTGTGATATGCTCCCGACAAACAAGCGGACGGACAAGATCGCACTAGCGCACCGGACGCAACCCTGGCACTGGGCACGAGTTCCCGGGCGTGTGCACCGTGTCTGGTACCGTGACCGCGCCGCACGAGCATCTCCGCCCTTGCGCCGACCGCTCCCAGCTGGGAAACTCGAGCCTATAACTTTGTCTGCCAGCCTTCGAAACCTTCCCTGCCTGCGGACGACACCCACGACACTCTCCCCAAAGTTGCATTGGCATTGTTCTGCCGTGCACTTATACGGTGCCTTGCTTGCGCTCCTCCCCCTAAGCTGGCGCCGGCCGTTCTATCCTCCGTGGGCTCAACTCACCTGCCCAGACACAGACTACTGGCACCGCGATCGGGACTCGGGACCAATTGCGTCGATGTCGATGTCGCCGTCGTTGTCAACTCGTACGCCATCTGCACCCCGCGTCCTTCGTTCACCCTGCAAGTTTGCATCGCGATCGACGACGTCGACTTCGTTCATGGGCGTGGGCGCGCACTATCTCCCCATCTGACCCCCCTCCCCCTGGCTGCGTGCCGCGATCCCGAGCCGTATCCTCGTATCCTCCTACCACACACACTAGCTTCAGGTCTAGGCGGCAGGGGAGGGGAAGCGGGTTAGGTCAGGCTGCACAAGGTTCTGTCAATCAACTCCTCCAACCTGAATGTCATTGTGATTCTTGCGAGCCTCGGTGCGGTCTGTCTGGGAAGGCAGGATCGTCTCTACGTTGTGTCAGGTTGCCAAGAAACCTTTATAGAGTACAACGCACGGCGCCCTTGCCATTATTGCACGGTGCCTGTTTCCCGGATACGGACACTGCGTGCATTATTGGGAACCAGAGCCCTGGGCGGCGGCGTCCGGGTCTGTGTTAGAGTGGAGAGGATTGGGCAGGATGAACACTCGCCGCGTTCATGACTGCACTGTGCGCACGCGAATGTGGATAAGGTGACACTCCGGCAAAGCACATTGGCAGAGTGCACAAGACTCAAGTCGACGATCGTTCGTGGTCACCGGTATCGTTCGTCGTCGTGCACATCACGCGACGGCATCGTGCTCTTGCGGCTCGAGGCTCGGCGGGCGAACAATTGACTTGTCAGAAGAACGGGGCACAGTGCCTCACAGTGAGCGGAAGTGAGCTTCATGGCGCTGGTGTAAGTAGAGTGGATGGACGCTCGCCTCCTAGACCTCAATAGCCACCCATCCGCCATCATCCCAGTCAACTCAACCGCAGTCAAAGTAATACAATTTCCTGGCGGCTAGCCTCGAGTCCCGGGCACTGCGCGAGGTCACTGTACCTCGTTGACGGCCCCCAAGTCACGCTCTCGCAGGGTCCAGGGTTTCCCTCCAAGTAGTTCCCGTGCAGGCCGCAGGGAGAGCACGGGACGGACTGTCGGTGGCCACATATGCGCTGCGGGCGGTCATGCTGCCATAACTGATACTGGGAAGTTTTCGGGAAGCACAGTGCCGGCTGCTCACGGGGTAGTACGGAATATACAGACATAAGTACATGCATACATTCGTGGTCTGCTAGGTAGTTATCGTCTTGCATGGTGTCGCGGTGCTACGTGAACGTGGTCCGATGCGTAGTGGTCCTCGTGCTCGTGCTCAGTCACGGTGTTGCACGGTGTGCGATCGAAGCCTCTCGGACCTCGGTGCACTGGGGTGGATCGTCTCTGAACTTTGAACCGGATGATCTGGCTCCAGTGGCAGCACACAAGTTCCTCCCGAGTCCCGTGAAAGCTGTGAAATTGAATTCAGAGTGCTATCTCTGTATCGGGTGGGTAGCGAGCCCGCCCTAAGTACGGCTACGGCGCTGTCGGGGTGTCACGGTGGGATAGAAGCTTGCATATTACAGAGTCCGTCCACCCACCCATCCGTTCGTCCGCTAAAACATAATGACACGCACCCTTCACCTCGGCATGTCCAGAGCTGAGGAACCGTCCGCCGATATCGATTTGTATTTCGCCCTGGCAGACGAAGCCACCGCAGCACTCCAGCCGAGGCAGCCGCTGCCCAGGCGATGAGGAACCATGCAGACCAGACAAGCTCGTCGAACAAAAACGAGAAGAACGAAAGGACAACAATATCGCCCAAAGCGAGTCCAGAGCCGTCCTTCCTGCGGTTCGCTGGGCTAGAAGTTCCGGCCCAGCGTCCCTCCGCGAGCGGCTGGTGACCACGAGGCGGCGGCCGGGCGACTCCTGGGCACTGTCGAACGGCACGCCATCGGGGAGCCCCATCTTCACAGTAGAAAGATACTGTAGGGGCATGAGGGGAAGCACCGCGAAGGGAGGATGCGCACCGTCACGGTCGCCATCAGGACGGTCTCATGGAAGGTGAACCATCTCCCGACCCCTGTTCTCCTGCGCGGCGCTCGGGATGGTCGAGCCAGATACAAGGGTGAACAGTCTCCGCGCCACTGGCAGCGGGAGGGTCCAGCAGACGTCTGACTCGGACCTGGTCGTCGACGCGTTGACGGTCGGTGGGCGTTGCAGCGAAGAGGCAGGGACTTGATCCCCTGGGCTTGGGCTTGGTCATGGCGACGTTGGCAGCGGCACTGAAGCCCCAAGCCGCCCTGTGGTGGCTGAATCCTTGTGATCCCGTCCGAGTCGCTGGATTGCTGGCGCAGGCGCAGGCGGGGCCTGCTTCTAACCCCGTGCGTGCGCCGCGGTCAGGGTGCCGAGGCCGTGATGCTAATGCACGATGATGCATGATGGCACCCGCAGACTCGACACCGACACGAGATATCACCCAAGCCGGCAGCGTCCTAGCGGAATTCCGTAGAATTCAGAAGGGCCCCTCGGAAGGAGCATAGGAGCCTAGGAGCGGGCGGACAGCGGACGAGCCAGCGGCCAGAGATGAATTGATATTCAGCGGTTGGCCATTCAAATATACGCCGCAGACTCACACAGGCAGGGCGGGGTCCGAGCGGCGGCACGGTGCATGGGTGTGCTGCATTGAGTGTTATCGGGGCCTCCAGGCTCCAGGGAGCATGTAGCCACAGGCACCGGACGGCGGACGCTCGACGCTGCGCGCTGGAATGCCGTAGCGGTTGGATGCGATCAGTCAGGCGCAGGGATCGGGCGCTGTGGGAGCCTGCCGCCCCGTCCTGTCCATAAAGTTGCGCACTTGCGTGCCCGGCGTGTGCGAGGAGGGGCAGGATATGGTTGCGGGCGGTGTCTCGACACAAGATGTAGCGGATGGCTGGCCTGTGCACAGCGCACGGTGGCAGGAGGGAGGATCAGGGCAATGGATGGAGCGATGACATCGACTAACCTCGCGAAGCTGTCAAGTGTTTAGTCAATCGTCCGCGTACGACCGGGAGAACCGCCGTCTGGACGTACCGTAGACAGATGGTTTTGGTTAGTCCTTTTACCATGGTGACCGCGCAGGGCCGCTCGAGGAAGTCCTGTATATTGTGTTCTACTATGGAGCCGGTGAAGGTGCTGCCGTTCACGTTGCGGTTATTGCACGCGCTTCGATGTGATCCTCTCCCGGAGGAGGATCAATAGATGAGTGAGCACGGTGGGGGAGTCAGCCGGCGGGGAGCACCCCAACCCCGCCAGCATCGATCCCGCTGAGTTGCAGGCGGCGCACACGGTGTACGGGCGACCGCAAACCACGTCGGGGACCTCCTATCCGCTTGAAAGCGCCGTCGACACAAAATGCCTCCGCGGCGCGCATCACAAGTGATCGTTGGCGGGACCCGATGGGGGATCTTGGCGCTGACCGCCGCTGGGTTGAGAGCAGCATTGACGAGACGCCAGACGGATCGGCAGAGGGCGTCGCCGACGGGGGCGCCCCGACAGGCGAGATCCTTGACTCGCCGCGCGTGACGAATGTGATCTGGTGAGGGTGTAAGCTCGTACGGAGTGGTGCCCCTGCTGCTGCGGACGTGAACAGCTGAGACGCGGATACACGGCGGCGTCGGACGGGAATAGGACACTGACATGATATGCTATGATATGTATGTCCTTGCAGGCAGGACCGGGACAAGAAAACGCCTGGTGCCTGTTCTTGTGTTTGGTCATCAGCCCAATGGACCCTGGCCGTTCTGTGAGCAGGCGAGTGCACGTCGGGGTGCCCGCGGCCGCCCTGCGCTGGCGGGAGGCCGGGCCGGCTCGAGGAGTGCAGAAGATGGCGCGGAATAATGGAGGACGACGAGGCGGAGGCTGAGTGTGGATTTGAGTGTGTGCGCCTCGGTGTACGCTGGTCGGGGAGACGCTGCAGATCGTCATCGGCGTCGCTGCAGATGAAGCGGGCGCGATTGCGGGGAGTGCCCGCGGGGAGTGCCGCACGCGCGATCGAGGTGGATCGGGAGTCCGGGATGTGCTCGATTCGGCCTGCGATGGGCGAGGACCACAGCTGATCGTTATCTCCCACCCATCTTGCCCACCGACCGCGATGTCCAAGGCAAAGTTCGACAAGGCCGTCTCCATCGTCCAGAGCCTCCCCAAGGAGGGCCCCATCCAGCCCTCCCAGGAGGAGCAGCTCTTCGTGCGTCACGTCGACCCTGCTGCGCCCCCGGAGCGCGTTACTAACGCGCAATGACCCCCGCTCTCCCCCATATCGTCACCCTCGGTCCGCGCAGTTCTACAAGTACTACAAGCAGGGTTAGTCCACGCCTCATACCCATCTCTATCAGATGATGGACGTCGGATTCATGCTGTGAACTACTCTCCGCAGCCACCGTTGGCGACGTCAACACGTCTCGCCCGGGCATGCTCGACTTTGTTGGCAAGGCGAAATGGTGAGTCGCGTACGGTCGCGCCACTCCTCGCAGCACACCGTGTGAGCGCCGATCGCGTCGGTGAATGCTGACTGTCACCTCGCCTACGACGCGTAGGGACGCGTGGAAGAGCGTTGAGGGCACATCCACGGAGGAGGCGTACCAGAAGTACGTCGAGAAGCTCATTGAGGTAAGCACCCTCGCCTGCTTGCGCCGATACTGCATTGTCCCCCTCCCATGCTGCTGCGGGATCGACTCACTCTGTCTGCGCTCCCTCCTACGAAAATAGATCCTCAAGCGGGCAGACACGGAAGAAGCCAAGAAGTACATTGCCGAGATCGAGGCGGCTTGAGGGCCAAGCATGCGTCGCGTCGCGTCGGCCTGGCAAATCGTCCTCCAGAAGTTTGTACCATACTCTTGAACTATGTACGTCTACGACCTCCCTTGCACCACTGGCCACTCGAGCCGCAGACGGACCCCCTCCCCGACCACGGCGCACCTTTGTCAAGAACGAGCACAACACGTGCAGAAGATCCGTGACTGCATGTCCGAGTGCACGTCCTTCGGCTTCTCGTGGACTGCCCGGCTGCTTACCGTGTATGTGCACCTGGCGTCTCGTGGCGGGCGCGCGTGGAAGCTAGGACCGATGTCATTCAGATATCTATCGCCGCTTCTTCGCATTCAGCGAACCTCGAGCCGTGCGCGTTTCAGGATCGCAGATGGCGGAAGCAAATGCGGTCAGCGTCTGCCCACGATATGTCATCATGGCGTTGATCAAACCCCATGCCCTTCCGGGCGATGCTGTACAAACTGTATACGCCTCTGGCCTGCCCAGGGTCCAGTCATGCTTGTTCTGGCGTCCATGCCGCCCACGGTCGTTCGGTGGCACTGATGGGCGGTTCGAGGCAGCGTCTGAAACACGCTGCTGCGACCAGCGAACCCCAGGGCGCTCCGGTAATTGTGGACCTCTCGGAGCGTCTGGCGTGCCTCTTTGTCAACTTCGGCGACTTGAGCTGCACATGCGCCCCTCGACTAGATAGCTGCTCTCCAGGGCATGCGGCGATGCGCAGCTATCCGAGCAGCTCCATTGCTCAGTCCGGGACCCGCCAGACAAGAAGCCGCACCGGACGGGTCGCAGAGCATGCTGAGGAGCGAGCTCGAGCTTGCGGACGACGAGCGCCGAGCTCTATAAAGACCGGAGGGTGCCTCCTCCGGAGCGCAGAACTCCCAACTGTGCATGCCAGCAGGGCGCGAACTCGTCCGGACGCATCGAATCATCCGCCGGGGGGAAGGCCACCCACCACGCCCCGCGCTTCTCACCGGATGACACGACGCGTGTTCTCAATTTCAACCCGGGTTTTTAGGTTATAGGCACTTTATTTATTGCTCCCGCTAACTAATTGCTATTAGCTTCGCAGTTGGGAATGGACGCGAGGACCCCGGACACGCCCAAAATTTCAAAGGCGCCGACACGTGCCGCCATCATAATGGAGCGCGCTGGGCAACGGGCGTCACGGTCCAGGCTATGTTTATCCCACGTGTAGCTAATCTGGGGATGCGCACGATCCAATCGGCGACATACGGCGTCTCTGTGCGTTCTCCGCGATTCGGCGTTCGTCTTGCGTGCTCTCGTCCCCGTAGACGCTTGGAGGAGGTCCGCCGCAAGCTCGAAGTACAGCTGAAGGGCTGATATCGATGAAGACGAGTACAAACGAAGCGGCCTTGAGCGTACGAGTACAGCACAGCCAAGAAGCCTTCCGTGGAACTCATCCTGCACCGCCGGATACAAGTACACGATACGGGTGGATAGATGGAGAAGGTCCGAACGCAGATAGGCTCGAACAAAACACTCGTCGGGTCTCGTGTGCTGCCAGCCCCATGGGCATAATGATACAGTGGACGGGGTTGGCCGAGTATTGTACAGCTCGTTGAATCAGACCGTCGGATGAGAAGACCCACTAGTACTGGTAATAAAGCCTGCTTGTCCGCGCCCGCCAGCAGGTGTATCCGAGGACGTACGAGGAGTTCGCACTTAGAGCATAGAGTGCCGTGAGCTTCGAGTTCTCCGCCACGGACGCGGACGCTCGCGGATGTGGTGGGGACAGGCTAGCTATGTGTGGTGTGATAGTCTCTTTCATGACGCCTTACCTTGTCGATCTTTCTCGCGGGGGGTAAATGCGGACGCCTGATTGTGTGTTCGCAGTAGAGCGGATGTCGAGCGAAGACGGGACTGTGCGAGGATAAGGATATACCCATGGAAACATTGTACTGGTACAGAAGACAAAGGAATGTCCGAGTATGAGTACGTGCACTCTTACAGCTGCGCATCGCCGAACGTTGGAACAATGACGGTGCAACTACAACGCGCGGGGGCTATAATGGGGGTCGTAACAGGTCGTGGAGACGCACGTAAGAGAAGCGCGGGAGTGCCCAGCGCAGGATACAAAGGGCCCAGACAAAGCACATACAGTGACACGTCATAGAAGTGGAACAAAGACTGGATGGAGATGCACGGATTGTCGTGGGAGGCTGCGAACGTGCCCTTGCCGACGGGAAGTTGCATGAAAGCACTACAGTACAACTGTACAAGTACAGTAACAGTACGAGGAGCGGAGGGACCCGCGCGAACTCGGACGGCGCCGCCGACAAGGCAGGGAACCGACGAGTTCGAGAAGTGACAAGTCCTTTGACTCGGCAGAGCCTAGCGAGAGCACAGTCTGAAGCTTGAAGATCAGAGGTCTCGACTGCATCATTGCATTGTCAGCAGAATCCGTCTGCGAAGCGGCGTGGTACCATGAGTAAGCCCTGCCCGCCCGGTGCCATCCGATCTGAGTCAGTCACGGTCATCTTGGCCGACGCGGACGAGGCGGGGCGGCACTGGCACGATGGCGGGGAGTGCGGGAGGTTGACTTGGTTGATGGATGGACCCGAAGCGCGATGGAATAAGGGTCCGAGTCGGAGACGGCGGGCTACGCCTGCGCTATGGGGTTACGCGGGAGCAACGCGGGCGAGTCCAAGGGTGCGGGACTTGCCATCCATCGCCCATCGCCGAGACGTTGCATTCAGTCGAGTGAGGGTCCACAGCGTCATGCGCGAGTACTCATGATGCATCCCGGCGCGTCAGTGTCAGAGACGCGGGTCAGCGGGAACGCACCCGACACCCGACATTCCCGACTGCGCGCCGAAATGCTTGTGGACGTAGCCGGCCGCATTTATGAGTGTGTTCGTTGAAGAGGTCACCACAGGACCTTCCTTGACGTGCGCCGGGAGGCACTGATGACGAATAGCGACAGCTTCGGCGTGGACCCGCATGTGCCGAGTCTGCCAATGTCTCGTCCGAGTCGTTGGCTCTGCGCAGTACCGGCGCGGAGTGTCGGCGTGTTGATGGTACTTGGCGGCTGGGGAAAACGCGCGATCTCGCTCGGTGACTGCGCGAGAGTAGGATGGTGCAATCGCGTTCCAGTGTCGCTCGGAGGAGTAAGTCGCGGGTGCTTTATGGATGCCCACGGCAAGTCACTCTCCGCCAACGTTCGGGGTTCTGTTGAGGATCGCCAGGGAGCCACCGCCAGTGCCACAGAAGCGAGGTGGGTAACTTGACCTGAGTCGGGAACTCGCCTGTCCGCCGTCGTGGAGTCCGTCGTCGAGCAACATGGCCCATCTTCAATACGGTGGACTGGAGCAGCAACTCTAACGTGATCGCGACGCCGACGAGAACATCCAGCTCCCGTTACTATCATTCCTCATGATCGCCTTCTCGTTGAGGAGCTTCGACGCGTCTAGGTTTGGTTGGTGAGCGACGACGCTATGTATCGAAGTGAGCGGCTGTTGTTTTCATGAGTGGACAAGGCATACCGTGAGCAGCGCCACAATCGAAGCATTCACAGTAATCACAGCATGTCATGCAGTGTACGACACGAATCCGACGGTTCTCTGCCCAGGCAGCCTATTAAACTATCACCATATGTCAGATCGAACGCGGAGCAAGCTTAGACGGGAGAGACAGCACGCACCACCTCCGCGTATCCGAACGGATCCGTGCTGATCACGGTGAACCCTTCGTCGCCTTCGTGGTCTTCACGGAAGCTGTGGTGGATGGCATACGGATGGAGGACGATCCTTCATGCTCGGACTGGTGGAATATCCGTTTCCACCCGGAACCCAGGCATCCTTTAGGTGCGGCATGTCGACAGCGCTATGCGCACTGCGCGCGTACTTCTCGGCCCACGGGTTCAGGTCGAACGTGACGATGGTCGAGCTCCGAGGAAACTTTGACCAGTTGGACATGAGGAGGGAGAAGCGGGAGCCAAAGGAGTGGTACTGGTAGACGTTCCACGGGTGTTCTGTCGGAACGGACAGGGACAGCCGGAGCGCGTCGCGTTCCCAGTCTTTCCAGTTGACGCGGTGTTGTAGGGTCGTCAGGACCTGCAGGAGAGGCCTGCTATGGAGTAGTTTCTTGAAGGTCGCGTAGGGTATGAGGAGCACTGCCCGTTTCATTGTCTGCGCTTCGACGCAGACGACGACGATCATCCTCAGGTCCGGATCTGGCCAGAAAGGCGCGCTTGGGGGAGGGGAAGGGATACTTGACTCCTGGATACGCCGAGGGTTCTGCCCATGGGGAAGGTTCAACCTCAAGACGTCCATCGTCGGATCCGAAGGGGGGTCGAACCGGAAGACACGAAGGTCCTTCCATGTGTTGGACGTCACCACTATGTGCGCCGCATCCAGAAGCGCAAAAGACACCTCAACACCAAACTGGTGACGCTGTAGCCGAGGATGATCAGTATGGGCAGGACGCGCTCGCTTGGACATGGGGGAACGCACCCAGATCATGCGTCCGGCTTGCCAGTCCCATATCTCGATCTGTGCACCGAGACCGGTGTCGTTTGAGAGTTGCATCCAGGCGACAAGTTCACGATGTATCTGTACCGCAGATAAATCGCTCAACATGAGCAGGGAAGGCGCCGTGTGCAGGATCGGTAGCACAGCGTCGGGATGAGCGGCGAACGGGTCATGGAGCGATCGGATGTGTACTGTGACGTCCCTGCAACACTTAGGTGAGCGTTCCAGTCTTATGATGCACATAACATGACTTACCATTCAGAGTACTCCTCCCTCTGGAAAACGAGTAGTAAATCTTGCGCCGGATCAACCGCGACAGCCTGGTTACTTTCTCCGGGGAAGGTGTCGAGCGGGACCGCCCAATGGCGCATAGAGCGACTTCCCGGAACCTCAGGCGGAGCATAGAAGTCGGCCACGGCCTCCCGTTGTTTCTTGATGACGTAGGAAATGGCGCTGGAGAAAGACATTGATACCGTCCAGTCGTTGTTTCCCGCATTGATTGGTGAAGTGTAGCGGGAGCGCGTGCTGATGTACGTCCCGCTGCCTATGTGAGCCGTATATCCCAGCAGCATTTGCAGCTTCCCTAAGTGATCCAAAGGACCGTCTACCATCCCGGTCGCCGCTAGCAGAGTTTTGTACCGCAGCAAGCAGCCGTTCGTCCGGACGACATCTCCCAACAGACGGCAGACCTAGTCGCTGGTGAGACGAGGCAATAACGGCCCGAACGGCGAGACAACTCACCGACATGCAAGCGAGGAGATCTCGCAGGTCACAATGCGACAGTATACATACGAGCACGTCCTCCGGGAGGGTACAGAACGTTGCCTCGGTCCCCGATGCTAAACGGAGGATGCCACGCCCGAGCTGTCGCCCGGCGCGCAGGGTTTTGGCCACGCCCGACCACTGTTTTGAGCGCATTGTTGTGAAGATCGTCGGGAGGAATTTGAAGGTTGGTACGTAGAATCGTGGGCGGCTCGCTATATGTAGACAAGCCGGGGACTGCCAGTGCACCGCCTGGGACCGTGGGCTATCAACTCCGCGTCAGATGATCACTCACCAAGAGACCAGGTTTACCGGTACCTCTTCCATCCTCATGTTTGCAAGCAAGGTCAGTTGAGATCCTAATCCACGCCTTCGTGTAAGGCTCGCCAATGTTGGAACATGGAAGCAAGGCTGGCCCGGGAGTGGAACTTGAAGAGCTGAGACGAGGCAGCGTGGGAATACCCGTGACAGATGTAGCAACGCTGACGCCCAGACTTACGAACTTCTGAACATGGCCACGACAACGACGATAACCTGCCTGTTACCCTCTCTCTTACTGGGATCGTACCCAAGCTTCTTGTACAGGTGGTGTGTATGCTATGTTGGCAGCATGCGTCTCGTGGAGAATGTCACGTTCGTTGCAAGCTGGCGGGACCGCTTTGAATTCATGTCAGCAAGTACAGACCGGCCGGCTCGTATTCGGGATAAGTCGGTAAGAACACTGCCAGACAACTCGCAGTAGAAGATGTATTGCCTGGTGCAAATGGTGAACCTGTGCAGCACTACTGTCGGCTTCTCACTTCACTCACTGTCGTTCTCGCAGCGCAGCAAGGCAAGAGAGGGACGTGTCGGTTTACCTCCTCGAGGCTTGAGCAACTGCCGTGCACAGTGCGGTTTTAGCCTTTTGTTACTATGCACTTGCCCTTTAGTAGGAGCATGCGACGTGTACTATGGGTGAGTGGGTTACTAGCTATACAATACTGGCGCCCTCACTCAATACTCGTCTCATCACTCACCGGTCGCTCCATCCTCCAGATTTGAGCGCATCGTACGATGTCCTGGCAGCATCACAGGTCAAAAAGGATACACGGAACTCTTCTTCGGCGAGAACGGGACGCCGGTGAGCGTCAGCAGTGCGCTCTCTGCGAGGCCACGGGCGATGCGCTGGTCGCTCCAGAGCCGCAGACTGGCCTGAACCTACGCGTGTTAGAACGCGGGAAGTTCGAAGAGTGGGGTTGTCTTAGCTGTATCTCACAAGGTGCACGCAAATGACCCGTACGACTCTAGCACTATCACGCAATCGAGGCATCTGCGGAATTCAAACTGGGTCCACGACTCTACGCTTCGTCGAGTGTGTCATCTTGCCCAAGGGATGCGACTCGGCGGGAAGCACTGGCAGATGACCTGGAGTTCAAGTGAGTTCCGTTCCTCGACTGGGTGCTGTCAACCGAACGCTCCAAGATGCTATAAGCGACAACGTGTTTCGTAAGTGAGTTCATTCTCTTTCATGACGAAGCAGCCCATGGACGGGTATATAACCTTCGTGATGTTCGTCCTGGGAGCGCACAAGCTCCCAATCTTCAATCTTCGGGCCTTAGGTTGTTTAACTCGCTGACTCGCGCAATGGCTACCAAAACGCCCATCTTCCTCACTGGTGCTACAGGCACGTCTCTCTGCCTTTGGTCTTCTCTCGCGTCCTAATACACTTTTCTACAGGTTACATCGGAGGTGCAGTGCTAGCCCGTCTCCTTGAGCACCCCGGCGCCGACACCTTCGACATCACTGTCCTGCTCCGCAGCGAGAGCAAAGCGAAGATACTCAAGTCGCAGTTTGGTGTCAAGGCAGTCATTGGGACCCATCAGGACTACGACAAAGTCGAAAGACTCGTCGAGAACGCGCACGTCGTCTTCCACCTCGTAGGTTCTCGTCATCACCCTTTACGACACATGCTGAACTCCGATGTTGCAGGCGGATGCGGACGATATCCCTTTGATCACCGCGATTCTGGGTGGCATGAGGAAACGACATGCGAAACTCGGGGACCTACCCATATTGATCCACACTGTGCGTATCATTGCGTTTCCCTGGTGATCGGACCTTTCCAAGACATATTGAACGTCCTTCCTGCAGTCGGGAACCGGCACCCTGACCGACGACGCGCGTGGCCTGTACCCGACGGAGACCGTCTACGACGACCTCAATGTCGAGCAGATCAAATCCATACCCCTCGAAGCTATGCACCGGACTGTCGATCTGCTCATCACAGAGGCCGACACTCAAGGCTACCTGCGAGCGCACATCATCTTGCCGTCCACGATCTACGGGTTCGCAACGCATGCGCTCGTCCGTGCATGCGTGTCGAACGGGATCTCCATCCAGATACCTTTTCTCATCAGGGCATCCCTCGCCCGCAAGCAGGCAGGGATGGTCGGGCAAGGAAAGGCTCTCTGGCCGGACGTGCATATCGACGACAGTAAGCATCTTTACCGTCTTCTCCACCCTGCAAGCATAGCTTCGACTCTGATGTACGCAATTTGCCTCCCGCAGCCGCAGATTTGTATATTACCCTCTTCGATGCCATCGTCCGCGATCCCTCGGGCGTTGGACATGGCTGGAACGGCTTCTATCTCGTGGAGAATGGCGAGCACAGCTGGTACCAAATCGGCAAGGCAATCGGCCACACGCTCGTCAAACTGGGTCTTTCCAATGACCCCGAGCCGACCTCGTTCACGAACGAGGAGCTGGTCAAGTACTTTGGCAGCGAGCAGAGCGGTTTGGGGTGGGGCACGAACTCGCGTGCGCGCGCGAACCGCGGTCGGTCGATTGGGTGGAAGCCGAAGTATACAACGGAGGACATGTTGATGAGCATCCAGCCCGAGGTCGAGGCGTTGACGATGCAGGAGTAATCAGGCTCTGTGGAGGGATTCGAATTGGGCTCGCATGCGTTCTGTGAGTCTTTGCGACATCACTATAATACAGTACTGGCACGCTCACTCGATATGTAATCGTAGAGCCACATAATGGCCTGAACCTACGCGTGTCGGGACGGGAGTGTCGGGCTGTCTTGGCCGCAACTCGCAAGGCAGACGCAATTGACCGCGTCCATGGTGATCATGATCGGGCCCGAGGTCGACGCGCTGTGGGAGGAGGTGACTCAGAGGAAAGCACTGGCAGATGACCTCAGGATCGAGTAAACTTCTGTCCCTCGATTAGGTGCTGTCAACCTAGCGTTTCAGGATGCTACCGGCGACCGCTTGTCCTCTAGGTGCTTGGTAAGTGAGAGTGCTCCCATGATGAAGCAGTCCAAGGACTAACCACTACATGCCTCTGCTTGTCTATCGCCCTCTGTTCTTTGCGAAAACGTACCGATGCACCTTGTGCAGAGGCCCAGAGGGTGTGGATGTCCTTGGTAACAGGCCGATAATCGGTCTGATTGAACAACCCGGCTCATGCTCGAAATTGCCAGACGATGGACACGCGTTTCAAGACGTCCTGTCTCCGCCAGGAAATCAACGATCAGAGAATGTCATACGTGGTGGATATGGTGAGCTTCTGCAGCACTGCTGTCGGCTTTTTACTCCGCCTTACTTGATGTCCTTGCAGAGCCGTAGAGCCCAACCAGGACTGTCTCGGCTTCGAGGCTTGAATAGCGCCGTGCGCGCGTCGATCTGAGCCTTTGTCACGCAGCTGCGCGAAGAGGACGAGAGTTGCACAGCAGTCCGAGCGTCGGGCTGTTTTACACGAAGAGCGGGCGCAATTGACCGCATACACTTGGCATACACGGTAAACATGATCGGGCCGGAAGTCGAGACGCTGTGGAAGAAGAGACGACCATCGAGAGGCACTGACTCCAGACTTCGCAGGCAGCAGTATGGGGGTATCTGCGTGTCCAAAGCTTGGTCCACCAATGCAAAGACCCGTCAAGCGTTTCCTCTTACCGTACCAGGAGACGACCCGCAGGGGAGGTGTGGTAGAATAACCCGAAGTTCGAGTGAGTTTCCGTCGCGCAACTAGGAGGTGTTGTCAGCAGAGAGATTCAAGCTGCTTATCAGCAACGACCTGTGCTCTACATACATACGTGCTTGGTAAGTGACAAGGCTCCGTGACAAAGCAGTTCATGAACAAGCATATAAGCCTTCCGACGTCCTACTCTACAAGCACACAAATTCTCGGGCCTCCAGCCGCTGTCACCAGCCGCTAACGCAGAACATGTCAATCAAGACGCCCATCTTCCTCACCGGTGCTACAGGCACGTCTCTCTGCCTTGGGGGGCTTCTTCCGCGTCCTGACATATATGTCTGCAGGTTACATCGGTGGTGCAGTTCTAGCCCGTCTACTTGAACACCCCAGTGCCGACACCTTCGACATCACCGTCCTGCTTCGCAGCGAAGGCAAAGCGAAGATACTCGAGTCGCAGTTTGGTGTCAAGGCAGTCATTGGGACCTATCAGGACTACGACAAGATCGAGAGTCTCGTCGAAGATGCGCACTTCGTATTCCACCTCGTATGTTCCCGTCAATGCCATTCACGAAACACTCTGGTACTGATCGTGCACAGGCGGACTCGGACGATGTCCCTCTGATCACCGCAATTCTGAGTGGCATGAAGAAGCGACATGCGAAACTCGGGGATTTACCCAATTTGATTCAAACTGTACGCATTACTTCTGCTCCCTGGTGCTCGGACGCCATCAAGAAATACTGATCCTCCTCTTTGCAGTCGGGAACCGGCACCCTGACCGACGACGCACGTGGCCTATACCCCACCGAGACCATCTACGACGATCTCAACGTTGAGCAGATCAAGTCCATATCCCCCGAAGCTCCTCACCGGTCCGTCGATCTGCTAATCACGGAGGCCGACACTCAAGGCTACCTTCGAGCATACATCATCTTGCCGTCGACGATCTACGGGCTCGCAAAGCATTCCCTCGTCCGTGCGGGCGTGTCGAACGGGATCTCTATCCAGATACCTTATCTCATCAGGGCCTCGCTCGCCCGCAAACAGGCAGGGATGGTCGGACAGGGGAAGGCTCTCTGGCCGGACGTACACATCGACGACAGTAAGCCTCCCTACCGTTGTCCCCACCCCGCACGCACAGCGTGGATGCTGACCTACGCATTTCCATTTCCCGCAGCTGCAAATCTTTGCATCGCGGTCTTTGACGCGATGTACCGCGACCCCTCGAGCATCGGACACGGCTGGAACGGCTTCTACTTCGGGGAGAACGGCGAACACAGCTGGTATCAAATCAGCAAGGCCATCGGAGACGCTCTCGTCCGCCTGGGGATCTCTGACAACCCCGAGCCGACTCCATTCACGAGCGAGGAGCTGGTTAAATATTTTGGCAGCGAGCAGCTCGGTTTGGGATGGGGCACGAACTCACGCGCGCGCGGAAACCGCAGTCGGTCTATCGGGTGGAAACCGAAGCATACGGTGGAGGACATGCTGAACAGCATCTCGCAGGAAGTCGAGGTGTTGGCGAACTTGCAGCAGCAGTAGCAGAAGTAGCTGAGCTCCGGGCATGTCTGGACATTGGGATTGGACGCATCTTGTGAGTCTGTACAAGATCTGCAACAGGTTACTGGCGCTCTCACTCGATACTTCGTCTAGTCAGTCACCGTCCGATACATTCCACTGGGCCATACGCCTTGGAAGCATCGCCCGTCATGAACCAGGACTGGGACTTTTGTTCGGCGAGAACGGTACGACGAGCGTCAGCAGTGCGCTCTCTACAACGCCACGCTAACGCCACGGGCGACGCGCTGGTCTGCCAAAATTCGCAAACTGACCTGGGACTATGTATATCAAGACGAAAGCTCGACAGTGAGGCCGTCTTAGCTGCGTTTTGAGAGACGTGCACCAATATCCCCGTACATGGCGAACATATTGGCCCCGAGGTCGAGGCTCTGAGGAAGAAGGAACGATCTCCTAAAGGCACCGTGACACCAGTACTTTTCCCCCGGTTGCGTAGTGCTATACCACGCTGGGACACGAACTCACGACCGGTCAAGCGTGTCGTCTTGCCTATCCAGGAGACGGCGAAGCAAGCACTGGCAGGTGACCTGGAGTTCGAGCTCAGTGAGTTTCCGTCTCTCGACTAAGTGCTGTCAACATAGAGTTCCCAGATGCCTTCGGTGACCACTTGTCCTCTAGGTGCTTGGTAAGTGAGAGTGCTCCCATGACGAAGCAGTCCAAGGACTAGTATAAAAGCCTCTCCTCTCTGGAAGCACACAAGCTTCCAACCTTCAGACCTTCGATCGTCGGCCTTGTTCACGCTGACCAGGAAAATGTCGACGAAGACGCCCATCTTCCTCACTGGTGCTACGGGCACGTCTCGCTCCTTCTCGATGATCCGGAGGTGTGCTGAGATATGCTTGTCCAGGCTACATCGGAGGCTCAGTGCTCGCTCGTCTTCTCAACACCCTCGCGTCGCCACTTTCGATATCACCGTGCTGGTCCGCGATGCGAAGAAGGCGGAGATACTGGAGTCCCAGTTCGGTGTCAAGGCAGTCGTTGGCACCCACCAGGAGCACGACAACATCGAAAGTCTCGTCGAGAGTGCGCACGTTGTGTTCCACCTGGTGGGTACTTACTACAGTGTACATCACGCTTGTGCCAACGCAGTCCTTCTGCAGCCGGACCCAGACGACGTCCCTCTCATCCAAGCGATCTTGAGAGGTATGCGGAAGCGACATGAGAAGCTCGGGGATGTACCTACCCTAATCCACACCGTATGTGGCAGTCTTCGCTATCGAAGATTGGACGCCAGGCTGTATTGAGCGTTCGTTTCGCAGTCGGGAACTGGTACTCTTACGGACGACGCACGCGGTCTACATCCGACCGATACTATCTACGACGACCTCAACGTCGAGCAAATCAAGTCCATACCCCCTAACGCGCCTCACCGGCCCGTCGACCTGCTCATCACGGAGGCGGACACCGAAGGCTACGTGCGCGCATACATCGTCCTGCCGTCGCTGATATACGGCTTTGCCACGCACGCGCTCGTTCAGGCGGGCGTGTCGAACTCGATCTCCATCCAGATCCCCTTCCTCATCAGGGCTGCCCTCGCCCGCAAGCAGGCTGGCATGATCGGCCTCGGAAAGTCTCTGTGGCCGGACGTGCACATTGACGACAGTGAGTGTGCAGACACCTCCCGGGCGAGACGGTGGCGCGGCCGCTGACACGGTGTATATCCTCACAGTCGCAGACCTGTACCTCACAGTCTTCGACACCATCCTGCGCGATCCAGACGCCGCCGGGCACGGCTGGGACGGCTTCTACCTCGGGGAGAGCGGGGAGCACAGTTGGTACCAGGTCAGCAAGGCGATCGGGCACGTCCTCGTCGGCCTCGGGATCTCGAACGACCCCGAGCCGACCCCGTTCGAGAAGGAGGAGCTGGTCAAGTACTTTGGCAGCGAGGAGATCGCTTTTGGGACGTGGGGCTCGAACTCGCGTGCGCGCGGAAATCGGGGGCGGTCAATTGGGTGGAAGCCGGAGCATACGGCGGAGGATATGTTGAGTAGCATCCTCCCGGAGGTCGAGGCGTTGGTAAAGCAGAAGTAGCTGAGCTTTGTGGAGGGTTTTGAGCGTATCCGGTATCGGAGGTCGGACGCGTATTGTGAATGTGAAGTATCACACGCCATCCATGACCATGAGTCGAAGCGAAGACATGTCTCTATCATTGTCAGTAGAGGCCGACTATGTAGGGCTGCGTTGCCCAACCATGCATTCCTATTCTGGTATCGCGTCCGTGGCCCACTTTCCAAGCCTGACCGGCCCTGACGAAAGACAGATATCGATAACCTGCGAGACCGAACGTGAAACATTCAGTGAAATTCCTCATTAGCTCTACACCACATAGGAGACAGATCAGCACCGTCGCTCGCAGCTACGAAAGAGAATACAGTCCATGCTGCTCGATATACCCAGCGATCAGAGGCGTCACCATGGTCCTCCAACCCTCGTCACCTCTGGCGATCTTCTCGCGCACCTCGCTGCTACTGTACGCACACTCCTCCTCGCCGATGTCAACGAACGCTATCCGGTCGCCTGGCGTAATGTCCCTTACAAAGTCGGGTAATTGGGCCTCTGCGTTCTCTTCCGCCTCCCGCGAGACGCCCCTGCTGACCCTGCGAGCGCAGATGATGCGGGAGTCGTTCTCGGCTGGGGACAGGAAGCGGTGCAGAGCTGTCTTCATGGCTTCCTCGGAGGCGTAGTATCGCGCCGCGAAGAAGCGGACGATCGTGTCCGTGCCCATCAGGAACGTGAGCTTCGGGGAAGGGGGCTCGGTGCTGGTGCTCTCGTGTGAGGACGAAGACTCCGAGGGAAGTGTGATCCCCGGGGCAGGATACAGGTCGGAGATACGTTTGCGGAGGAAGTCGAGGAGCAGTGCAGACTTCCCGACGAAGGTTGGTTCGTCGATGATCGCAACGGCAACGTTGGGCTCGTGCGCAATCGGTGTTTGGGGCAATGTCTGAGCGGCGTGGAGGTCGCGACTGTGGGTATGCACGAGGTCTTTCGCCAGGAGGGCCATCATCTCCATGCGCTGCTCGTACGTCGCGTCGCCCGGCTTGAGTTGCTTGTCTGCATTCCGAACGGAGAGCAGGAGCAGGCGTGCGTCGAAGTCAGCCGGGGATGAGTGGGCAACCGTAGGTATGTCTGTGTCGCTTCCAGGCGGAGAAGCCGAGGGCGGCAGGACGCTGGCGAGTGCCAGATGCGCGAGCGTGGGTGGGTTGAACGAGGAGTCAAGCACTGAAATCTGGATCGTCGGCGAGAGGTGGGGACAACCGGGAGGAAGTGGCCAACGAGCATGTGAGGTATAGACCAGCTCTACGGTCGATAGACCGCGTTGAATGCGATGGAGGAAGGAGGTGAATGTCATGTCGATGTAGTCCAATCAAGGACGAGCCTGGTATTCGACACCGCATGGAAGATAAATAACAGAACTGACCGATATAAGGACATGCGCACTCAAAGCAACCTCCAGCTTGAATAGCTCAACTGCAATTCGCTGGTTTCGGGGTCGTGAGGTCGGTGAAAGAGGTGCAAGTCGTAGACTGTGGCTGCGGGAGAGACAAGTACGGAAGATAAGATAAGATTGATCTTCGATCAAGGGAGCCACAGACGCAGACTGGACTCGTCTCTGCAGGAGCACTTCGAGCACTTGACGAGCAGCCATGCAGAAAGACGCCGATGGATTTTACACGCCTGCAGCCTGTGAGTCTTCCCGCCACCATCCGTCGTGAGAGCCGTCCTTCATGCCAGACACAGCTGCATCTGCAGAGCCCGCACCCGCCGAGGGGTCCTCCGAGCCCAAGAACGATGCCGGTCAGTCCCGCCACACCCGCCTCGCGCTGCAGAATCTCACCGATCGCGATGTTCAGACGTCGGGGACCTCATCAAGTCCACCTTCGAGGTGTCGGTGAGTGCCAAGGTCGTTGTATGCGTGGACGACGCGTCTGAGTCGCGTCGCGAATAGGTCACGCTCGCAGATCAGCAAGCCGACCCCAACTCCCCGCTCTACAGCGCGAAGACCTTCGAGGAGCTCGGATTGTCAGTATGCTGCAGGCGAGATCTCCTCCACACGTTCTCATGCAACCACCGTCCACAGGAACCCGGATCTGCTGAAGGGCATCTACGACATGGGCTTCTCCAAACCGTCCAAGATCCAGGAGCGCGCACTGCCGCTGTTGCTTGCCAATCCGTGAGTCCTTCATTCCAATCGTACGCGTGTCTAGAAGGTGTGCAAGAGGAGGGTTAGGCCATGAAGTGGTTATGCTTGGTTGGCCATCCGGTGGCGCGTCCCCCCATGCAGTGGTACGAGAGCTAGAGACATTACTGCGCTCTCCGTGCGGAGCTGCGTCCCACCATGCGCGAGGAAGGGCTTATTTCGAATGGATCGGCAGGGAAGCTTGCCAGATGTTGCTTTTCATCGCGCATACATGGACAAACTATAGGCTTCTCACCTCCGCTGCGGTGAAGGTCCTTTGGCTTTCATGGCGGTAGCAGGGAGTGCACGGAATTCTTCCGTGCACGATCTGCGGACCCGAACGAACGTCGCGTCAGCATGGTTCCACCTGCTTGTATCCTTCCTTCACCATCCGAAGATGGTGCATGCCGCTATGAGTGGGCTTGGATAACTCTGGGAACCTATATCCCGGTAACTCGGATCGCATCGAACGTTCGGGGAGTCCTCTACATTGACTGCCACCGTGCGCACGGACCAGATGGGTCCGCTCCATGGAGATACCTCCTCTTCTATGAAGTACACGCGATGAGCGGACAACGCCTCAATCTATCCTGCTTCAGCAGGAGGTGCGGATCGAGGTTCATCTCCGTGGCAGTTCCTTGTCCTCGAGATGTATCCATCTCCATGGGTTCGTCGCTGCGAACGTTGCAGAGTTATTGGATTCGGACCGTGTTTCCTCCCCGCCGGCGTCGGATCCCTTGATATATGCACAGAAGCGAGCTCTAAGCCATAGCTATCGCACTCCGGAAGAGAGGTCAATCACCTTGATGGTTTGAGGAGCTCGTTGTTCCTGACTTCGTCGGAAGGAATTGCCTTACTACCCGATGCTCTTCTGTTCATATAGCAAGGTTTGGTCCAATGGCGGTTCGTAGTTATGAAGGGGTCGTCCTCTCAGGGCCTCCGTCTTCAGGAATGCTGCTCTCCTCGTTCAGATCGTACTCATCCGATGGGACTGCTTGTCTTTTTGAAGATCAGAGTTCCATTGTCTATCGAGTTGGCACTGATGACGTAGTTCGTCAATGCACTTCATGGCCGCTGCCTGGAAGCTCCTCGCGCCGGCTTCTGGTCTCCGATAACCACTATCCTTCTTGTACGCCAATAACGCCAATTGTGGTGAAGCCAATACGCGCCATTCAGTTGTCACCGGCGTCATGAAATCCGCGCCGTATTGTGAATGCTCATATAGCATCGCACCATGCGTTGCAGCGACCTTCATTGCACTCTCCCCGCTTCCGCGATAAGAAGCTCACACATGGCCTTTTCACAGCCCGCAGAACATGATCGGACAATCACAGTCGGGTACCGGGAAGACGGCTGCCTTCGTACTCACAATGCTTAGTCGCGTTGATTACTCGATCAACAAGCCTCAGGTCCGTAGCATCTATTCATGTGAGGTCGCCGTTGCTGATTCTTGTCTCTTCAGGCACTATGTCTTGCACCGTCACGAGAGCTAGCAAGGCAGATCATGTCCGTCGTCGTGGCGATGGGCAAGTTCACGCAGGTGCAGACGGAGTACGCCATCAAGGAGAGCCTGCCGAAGGGCGCAAGCAACGTCACGGCGCACATCGTCGTCGGGACGCCTGGAACGATGACCGACCTGATCAGGCGGAAGGTGATCGACGTGTCGGCGGTGAAGGTGTTCGTCCTTGATGAGGCAGACAACATGCTCGACAAGGACGGTCTGGGCGAGCAGACGCTGCGAGTGAAGAAGTACGCTCTGTTCCGCCGCTGTTCCCCGCCTCACGCCTCACGCTGAACCCTAAACTCACTTGCCACTGTTCTGCTCCTTCCGCGCGGCCACGCCTGTAGCATGCTGCCGAAGAACCAGGTGCAGATTATCCTCTTCTCGGCGACGTTCCCCGACCACGTGCGCAACTTTGCGAGCAAGTTCGCGCCGAACGCGAACAAGATCGAGCTGAAGCGCAACGAGCTCTCGGTGGACAACATCCGGCAGTTCTACATGGATTGCAAGAACGAAGAGCACAAGTACGAGGTGCTCGTCTCGCTCTACCAGCTCCTCACAATCGGCCAGAGCATCATCTTCTGCCAAGTACGTTATCGGTTGTGCTGATCGTTTGCGTCCGGCTTCTGACACAAAACGCCGTCTTGCTGCTTCGTCTTCCTTTTCCTGTTCGCGGACACGCCCCCCTGTCAACGTCTGCGTCTGGACCGGGACCTGGAACCCGAACCGCACTGCATCTGCGCCGTCTCTGTGTTTAGCATCGACACACCGCCGACCGCATCTCGCAGCGGATGACGGCAGAAGGCCACAAGGTTGCGTCGCTGCACGGAGCCAAGGACGCCCAGGAGCGCGACGCCATTATCGACGGGTTCCGCGAGGGCAAGGAGAAGGTGCTGATCACGACGAACGTCATTGCCCGTGGCATCGACATCCTCCAGGTGAACATGGTCGTCAACTACGACTTGCCCCTCATGGCCGAGCGCGACAGCGCGGGCCACAGGGGCGATCTGCATCCCGACATCGAGACGTACATCCACCGCATCGGTGCGTGACCTTCCCATACGCATGCGCGGACTTGACGTGCGCTTGTGTGACCATCGCCACTGACACTGACGGGGCTCTCTTTTTTCCCATTCGCGCGATGTGTGCAGGTCGCACGGGCCGCTTCGGGCGGAAGGGCATCTCGATCAACTTCGTGCACGACAAGGCGACCTGGCAACAGATGGAGCAGATTGAACGGGCGACGGGGAAGCAGATCATTCGCATCGAGACGAACGACTTGGACGCGATGGAGGAGGTGCGTCTGTCGTCTTTCGTTGTTTCGCGGGAGCATCTCGATCACGAGATCTCTTCGCGCGTCCTTCTTCTCCGTGCCCACGTTCCCCGCCACTGACACCGTCTCTGCCGAACATGCAGCAAATGAAGAAGGCCCTGAAGTAGATGCGCACCCGCTGCGCGACCCCCAACTCGCAATTGTTGTACTCCGTCCCAACGCGGGGGTCTAGCCCCGCAGCCAGAGATGTATTTCCGTTTTGTAACATGTAGCCCCCAATACCCCGCCGCTGGGGTACGAACACGTCTAACACGATCTAGCACACTTTGGAATCCCGATGCACGGATCGCACATCTCAGGCTTGAACGTTCGAACCCTCAACGCGGTGCTTCAAGCTAGCTTCGAAGGCCAGGCCCATTGTACGTCTGTGACCGCCAAGGCGTTCTCCACATGTCCGAGTATCTCGGTCATGGGACGGACATGGTTGGAGATCCGCCAGGGACACGACTGGGATGAAACCAAGTATGTTCCGTCGAGCCTTCAAGCACACTTCACTTACTCGCGCTCACATCCCGCATCACTGCAAAGATTCGTGGCGTGCCCGTGCCAAGTGGGCAATTGCTGCTCTCTTGACATCTGCTGCTGGATAGTGCTCTTCCCGACCTTTTCGCCCTTTGCTCTTCGGGCTACCAAGGCAGGTATGACTTCATCTTGCTGCATTCGCGATGAACCCGAAGCTTGATGGATCCTGGCTTGCGCATCGCGCTGTCATGCCCATGATGGGACCCTGCGGAGAACGCCTTTTTGTCAGATTCATTGTCGAATCTCGGGTGCGCGCGGCGGCCTTCTCTTCTGTGCTCGTCCCCGCTGTGGCATCGCAGGTGCGTTTGTGCACGCGCCCGTCTGGCCCGACGTTGACATTGACGTGCCACGCACGGGGCGGGTGGTGATGGTGATAAGCATACCGCCACCCCTCGTGCAGATCTCACGCGCTGCTAGGCATGCGTCCGTGGACGAGGACCGTGAACGGCATTGACTTTGACACGGGACGTGGCTTCACATTGCACGGCGCCCGACGCGAATCCCACACCCGTTGCAGTCCACGTGTGGGGACTGCCGGATGTGGGATGCGCCCGCTGCGACGGGCTCTCCAGCTTGCGTCTGGGTTCTATAGCGCAGCATCGCGGGGCCAATATAACCAGGCTCGCCGACAGGCGCAGCGAGCTCCCACCTCACAGGGCTCATTTTTACACGCGACATGTCAAGCTGGCCCTTCGTGGCGTTTGAGTGTGGGTTGGCGAACCGACGAAGGCAGGGCAGCCAGTGCGGCGGGCGATTACCTCACTCCGAAGGCTGCTGACGGAAATTAAGCGTACAGATTCGACAGCGTGCGGCGATCTTGCATTGCACGCCCGCCGCCTGCATCTGGCAGGCGCGGTGCCCCTCTGAGCGCCGCGCGCGGGCATGTGCCTGCGAGGAGCGATCTCGAGAACACGGCACGCGGGACGCAGGACGCGCAGAGGACCGCGACCGTGGCAGGCGTCGACGTCTGCTGTTTGGCGATGTGGGCATGTGTAGCGGCATCATGGCCCGTGTAAGCAAACCCGGCCCAGCTCTGCGCACGTCGCCTGTGCAGGCTTGGTATGCGCATGCCTCACGCGACGACTGCGACGAGCGATCGCCGACGTGAGATCGCTGGGCCGCGAGCCAATCTGCCACACCGCTGGGCGGGCCTCGTCTGCGAAAGGATGGAGGGCTGCCATGCGTGCGCGTGCAGGTCCGCTCCGTGTCTGATGCCCCCACAGGTGCACGGCGTTGGTCTCAGTGGGGACATATGGCGGAGTTGGCAATGGGAGGCGCGTCCATTGGAGGCAGGTGCACTCCCTTGCAGGCGGAGCTCTGGAACATGTTCCTTGGGCGTATACGCGGAGCCCGTGCGCATGGACCCGTGCGGGCGAAGCTTTCCGTGCGTACGGGTTCTCGGGCATCGACGATCAGAAGCAGGGTGCGTTCGATGTGGGACGGACGAGAGAGGACGGGTGGAGACGTCTCGCAGGAAGCGGAAGCGCAGCTGCCAGCTTCCGAGATTCATCAGGGAGGCTCCGGGATGGGCGATGTCAGCCCGAATTGACCACTCTGGCATGGGCCGCTTCCGTGATAGCGAAGGCCGTGCTTCGAAACGTTGCCCCCCGCGGCCTTGTCTGAAAGGCCAATGGGACTCCCTCGGTACGGCTTCGCGCCTTTGGGTAATTGCGCGCGGCGACCCATGGTTATGTTATCACGTTCCTTGATCCACTCCCTTCTCTCGCCTTCGGGAGATGAACCCTCCTCTGTCTATAAAATGCCCATGAAACTCAGGCTCAGACACTCCACTCCCCCCGGGCCACTCGTCACCCGAAGCACCCCTCATCCACTCCTCGCACTCACACATCTCTTCGACAATGCTCTCTACCTTCTACTCGTGGTCGATCGAGCACATCAAGAATGTGTTCGAGGCCAAGTCCGAGCGAGACTGCCTCCAGGCGCTCGACGACACCTTCTCTCAGCGGCTCGAGTTCACGTTCAACGGCTCTCCGCTCCCTCGCGTCGGACTGCAAAAGATCGTCCTTGCGATGCTCCAGACGTCTGGATTCTGCCTGAACGTGGACTGGCTCAATGCAGTCGAAGTCCCACGGGACGGCTCCAACCGAGTGAGTTCATATCCGTGTGACCCGTAAACCTTGCCCGGTTCTCACCTTGCGCTTCTCTCCCCTCTCCCGCAGAGTGGAATGCTTGGAGGCTACTACGTTATCAGGAACGTGAAGAAGCCGCTTCCGGGCTCGTCTACCCTCGCGCTCTTTGAACGACACAAGTCTGTGAATGTCGAGTAAGTCCCGCGTGCCACGCCTGCATGGGCCGCCTTCGAGACTCACGTTCATGTGTGCCTGTAGAATCGAGTCCGAGTCGCCAGACCCCAGCGTCGACAGCCGGCGCATCGTAAAATTGGCCATCGTTGCCACGGACGTCCCTGTTCCCCCAGCAAGCCACTTCTCGATATGATCCGCACCCGTCCACGCCGCCCCCTCGTTCTGCCCACCCCACTCCGCCGTTTGTCTACCCACGCTTCACATCCTCCGTGCCCCTCTATACGCCTATGCATATTTATGATACCCGCATTACTACATAGACATTGTACTTTAGCGCATATCGCAGTACGGAGTACTGCTCAGTAACGTCACCGTAGATTATGACTTGCCTCGGATTACTGTCGCACTTGCTATCGCTTTGCTGTTATCTGATGGGTGGTAATAGAACCTTCATGGAGTGTCTAGAGCTTGTGTGGTGCGACAGGGTGCCACCTCCTGGTGGTCAGGCTGTAAGACAAATGTTACACTTGCTACTTGCTCGCTACTCTTGGCAGGCTTTATGGGCGTCAGTCCACGTAAGTACTGTACATCCATCATGTTTCGTAGACATCCAACTGCTCCAGCACCAATCGACGTCGGGACTATCGCTGTACGCATCTCTGACACGTCATGCCCCGGTTGCTCGGCAGCACATGAAGATCCGGTTGCAGTCCCCTCAGCAAATAATGACACGTCCATCATGTCCTGCGCGTGTGTTCTTCGTTCTGATGTATGTTCCTGAGTACTCGACAAAACTTCAGAGTCGGGTGCGCCACGTAATGTAGCTGATACACGAACCGCGCAGGCATCGCCTGCGATGCGAAGGTTTGCGTAGGACGCCAGCTCACGGTTCGCGGAGGGTAGCGAGCTTGACTGACATGCCCAGGTCAACCGACACGACAGAGGTCCTGATCACGGCTCACCCTGCAACTAGTACTCGCGATCTCTTCTTCCTCGGCCCACTATGCGAAGCGGAGAAATCGCGGTTCTCGTATGTCGTCTTGTCCACTTACTTAGGCTCTTCGTCCCTTGGCCGTGGGCTTGCGCTCTCGCTTCCTCTGTTCTGGTGCAAATCTAACACCACTCGAGGCTCCTTCGGTTCTTCGGAGTGATTCTGTCAAGCAGCGCTGGCACCCCGAACGCATGTCATTGCGTAGAGGAAGGAGCACACTCGGGCGAGTTATTACCCCCGATGTCTTCTGGTATTCTGTTTGTCATGCTTCGGGCTCTGTTGCATATGTTGAACAGTCGTCTCACTGATGTTGGCATCGTTCTAGGGCTTTCCGTGCGCTCCCATCTGGCAGATTTCTTCAGCGGTCGGACGATGTCTCTCACGGCCTTCAAGACACGGATGTGCCCGGCCACTGCAGCCCTCGACCGCTTTCCAAGAGAACGATGGCTCTTACGACAGAATTGCACATCTGGCGAGACGTGCATGTGGGCTCGGTACAGCGGGCCTTCCTAGGTGAGCCGCATCCGGACTGCGCAGACGACTCTGGATCTCTCTTGACACGGACCCTTCCAACTTCTCAGTGGGGTCTGATAGACTTGGTGACTTTTTCGCCGCGGTTATACTTAGGGCATACCAGGAGGACGGTACTGCCTCCGGTACACCGCATTGCGAACGAGAGCTTCAAGGGGGTCGCAAGATGTCGTAGGGCTCCTCCCGCTTGTCGCGGGACGTCATGCTGAACCGTTCAGACGCGTATTCGTGGACGACCGTACACCGCGGACGGTGGAGCCAGGTCCTTGCTAACATCAGGAGTGGGCTCGTCCCCTCCCCGCTTGATTATGGTGACAGATTCATGAGGCTGCCGTATGCATAGACAGGGATGCGCGCAGCACTGAACATGCCCGCCACGCCCGCCGAAGCGAGAGATGGTTCACATCCTCGTGCACGTCAGCCATTTCATCGCTTGTGGCATGTCGGTACGAGGAGCCTGATCTGGACGCAAGGATGGGACAGCGACGCTAACACGGTACGCAGTCGAGCGTCCAGATGGTGTATTGCCATTGAGGCGTCCAGGTGCGATTGCCCGTATTCCCATCTCACGCCACAATGCTTACGGAGGCAATTGTTGCCACCACGCTCATGTTCCAGGGTGGACTTGCTTCGCAGTTGAGTATCAGAAGCCGCATGTTACGACACGCCGCATGATTTTGACTTGCTGCCTTCGCGAGCTCATCCGCCGCTGCCACTCTGTCTAGTCTGTCCATGCCGGGCAGTCGAACGATCCCAGATCCCGGAGTTTTCCATCGTTCACTTCCTGCGGTGGACGATGCCGTCGACAAACGCGTTCGCGAACCCATGGACCCGCGTGGGCCACCCCATGCTCCTGCCAAATGCCCCTCCCGCGACCATGCATCCTGTCCGGACGTCTGGGATGGTTACGGCATGTCATAACGAGATGCTGTGGGCGGCATTGTGGCCGGTACGTGCATCATAACAGAGCTTGGCCTTGTGATCCTTTACGAGGCCTCGCCGTCCCACACGTCGACAGAGTTCGAAGGCTCGAAGGGCGGCAGGTCCGAGCTCCGAGGACCTTGTCTGGCCCTGAGTGCATCGCAGAGCCCAAGGGAGAGGACTCGGGCGGGATATACGGATTGGGCGATGGAAGACACCGTCCCGCGGGCTTGGAGCGTGTGTATCGTGTCCGTAACGAGAGCAACGCTTCCCGCGCGCACCCATATGTCCCTACACACATTTACCGGCGGTGGGCATGAAGGCCCCTCGTAAGACATTGCACGGACTAGTCTCACGGCCGATGTTTTCCCAGGCGCGACTGTAGGCTGCGCGGTGTATTTGAGCTAAGTTGTTCCGTGGACATGAGAACGATCGGCCGTGTTACATACAGTTCGAGTACTATAATGTGCAGGCCGTGCCTGCTCTTCCCAAACAATATCAGCGTCCGAGTGTCGCGCTCGCATACGCTCTTCGACAAGCTCTACTCCCGAAAGTCTGAGGTAGCCGTATGTGCTGCGCAACTTGCACCATAGTCCGTTGGGATTGTTCGACATCCTGTGATGCCCACCGAACTTGAGCTATGCGCGCTCCCTTGGGTAACGAGGAATACTCAAGAGGACCCAGAGCGATGACTGACACCGAGCATCGATTCGGGGTCGGGCAAAAGCTGGCAACCAAACCGACCGATTGCGTTTCGCAGGTTTATTCCGCACCCGTATCTTCAATGACGACCTCTAGTCTTACAATGGTGGTCTGGAACGCGGACGACACTCTCTACACGTAAACATCCGCGAATATCACAGCGGCAACAAGTCCTTGGTGGCAGCCATCACGCCATGCAATGGCGATGTGCGATGAAACTCCGGGGACCGGAATCGACTCGGATAGAGCAAGGGCGCAAGTACAGAGGGTCTACAAAAGGAAGGACCCTCCACGAGGCTCTCGCGGTACTTGGTGGCGTTGGGGGGCATCGTCCATTAGGTAAGAAGATCACCGTGAAGGGGCGACGCGCGCAGCCGCTTGCAGATGGAGGAAGAGATCTAGAAGCCCGCACGCGGCCGCCCTCCTGCAAGGGCATGCCAGGCCGGGTGCATCTCGGGCAGAGCAATGGTCTCGATGGCGGGCAATCTCGACAAGACATAGTTAGTCAGAGTGCGTCTTGGCGAGAGCTCGAGTCGCTGCCGCAGCGACGATCTCTTCATCCTATTCCATGTTTTGACCAGCGGCCCATCGTCGGGTGATTGAACGGGACTACAGTGCCCTGTCCAAGACTTCTGGCAAGCCGAGCAGCTGCAGATCGCGCTGGCGAGCGATGTCATTGGGAGGGAAGCGAGGTGCGCATTGGTCCGCTGCAGCCGAGAGCTTCGCCTGGGTTCCTGGACTCTCGGGTCTCGGAACTCGGGAGGCGGGATACGACTGGCACGGGCGGATGCACGGTGGGCGGACGCCCGACCTCCCGAGGCTGACGCGCACTGCGAACGGGCCTTGACACTGACTGTTACCAGGGGCATCGGGCTAGCCCCGAACGGGGAGGCACGCCCGACGACATAAAGTGTCTAGCGGCATGCTCGCGTGTCGATGCATGGAAGTACGAGGGTCCCCGTCTCGATGATCGCAGCGACCCGTTCAGCTCGATTGGTGATGGTCAGTGTGCCCCGAATTGTCTGTGCAAAATACTTCTGTATGTGACTAGCGGTTATCCACCTTGGTTGGTGCACAGGCGGCCAGGATACGAAGGACCAGCGCCGTTCATGTTCGGCGTGATCGGCGACGAGCCAGCCATCGAAGCTAGGCATTGCTGTATGGTGCAGCCGCCTCCCGACTCGGGGAAGACGACCTCTCTTCCAACCCTTATAATGTCATGAGCGACCATAGAACCTCGCATGAGACTGGAATACGTCACTTACCGCTTTCATCATGGGGAACGTCGGGGCAGTGTTGCAGCCAAGAACGGGCGGAGTGTGATGTATGCGGCGTTGGTCTGCTACCATCCAAGACCACAGCGAGGCCCGCAGGCCTGCCAGTGACCGTGATGGGCCACTTCATACCTCAGCCTGATATTGAGGAAGTCCCGAGCACGATCGGAGGTTGTGGATATGGGCGTAGCACTCACGACGAGATGAAGAGTGCTCTTCTCTTCGTGTCCGATGCTCGAACAGTACGGACATGATCCCGGGAACAACGGCGGTACCAGCTACGACTTTGCCATAAGCTTGTCCGGTACTCTTGTTAAGCCCGGAGGGGTCTTCGGATCGATTATCTGCAGACGAAGTATCAGTGCAGCGAAATGAGGGGATAACGCCCGCATGGCAGCTCAATTGATTCATCTCGACCGGACACATCAGCGACCGTGCTGACTCGACTCAGCGGGTCACTTCACCGACTCAGATGATTTCAGCATGGATTGGAAACCGGAAACCGTGATATGAACGTGCCATTGACAGCTAGCTGATCGGCGGATAGCGGAGGCGCCGCATACATAGCACGGACGCTGCTGCAGGCGGAGGCGGCCGCATGGCTGGAGAAAGCGAAGAAAGCGTACTCATGCACGTCGAAACGCCGCGCCAGTTAAGGCATAGCGTGGATGGACGGGAATAGCCACACCCCAGCAGACGTCACAGTGTGCACTGGCAGAGCAGGTTATACTGTACTGCCAGCAGACGTACCTTCACCCAAGGCCCGGTGGTTGGCTCGTGGTCCTGTCCATGTCGAAGGGTGTCAAGGGGGTTTCCACGACTCGGTGAACGCCCGCCGCGGTCTGAATGGCTGAATTGAACGTGGACAGCTTCCGCTAGGCTGCGCGCCCATTGCGAACTCTGTTGGTCGGGAGCACAGGGCCTTGATTAGTAGCGAAACATGATTGTCCACGACACGCACATACCAAGACCAAACTTTACGGCCGAACGTTCCCTCGCGGCGGAGTCCAGTGGGTCATGGCAGCGCCGTCCACGGTCTCGCGGACAATGTCGCGGGCGGCTGTCAGCCCGCAGCAAGACGCCAATAGCCATGAGGCCACCGCACGCCCGCATTGAGTCCTACAGGAACCGCGCCGCGTCCCCACCGATCTGCGAAGCCGGCGAAGCTCGAAGCTTAGATACATTGGCTCCTGTAAGGCAGATACAGCGGGACATCAGCCGGAGAAACGTCTGCAGAACAAAAGGACTGTCACGCACTGATAGGCTCAGAGACGAATGAAACCCTGTCCGTCTGACAAGCCCTATACGAGCTCGGAGTTTGACCGCGAATAGCGGGGTCTCGCCGCGGGTTGGCGGAGAAGTGGTTGCGCAAAGGCGTTACGCCGGACCGACGTATATGTTGGTGCCTTTGTCTTTGCCTCTGGGATCGACTTCTCGCTCGAGCCCGGCCTGCGCTAGGCCATTGCCAGAGGGCCATCGTGACAGAGAGACCCACCTTCGGCAGCTAGGTGACGTAGCATGAAGAATCAGAACGTCGGTCAGAACGACTATCAGGGCAGGGAAGTACAAGATACTTCTTGCGCAGACGACCACCGAGATGCGTCTCCTACCTTCTTCACCAGGACCCTGGACTGCGCATGGAAGCCAAGAAGCGACGACGTCTCCTGAGAGATGATGAGTCGCTTCGCAATGCTCTTGAATCTGCTGTGTGGAGTGTGGGCAGCAGCGTGCGACAGTGACTGGATGATCACTCACCTTGACAGCTTCCGTAGCCTGGTTTTACCGACGCGTCAGTCACCTTCGATGTTGAACGCAGTGTACGTGCAGCCTTCTTGCGAAGTGTCTTCTGAGCCGGCCACACGATCAAAGCAACAGGAGGCAGGGACAGCATGAGACATAACGAGAAAGCAAAAGACTAATACAGAAAGGACGCTAGATGAGAAGAGGGGTCCATGATAGCTGATAGAATCCTCGGAGTGGCGGTCACACCGCACGAACGCCGCCCGCGGTTCAAACTTGGAACCATAAGCCGGTTGGGATGTTCTTCCGTTGCCTGCGAGAGATACAGTCAATCATATGCCACGAACTGAGATGACCTGGTGACTCACAGTTCGCGAACTATTGGAGCGTTAGACATGATGCATGAGTACCGGGAGACAGAACAGAAAGCTCAGAACTCACTCCGTATCACGAAGTTCGCAAGGACAGCGAAGAACAGGAAAGCGCTGATCAGGACCGGGCCCAGAACTTGATCTGTTGAGGGTATGTAAGACGCGCAGTTTCAGGGTGCATGATGCAGCTATGTCGCACCGAAGTGACCAGGATCCCGGCGTCGAATCATGGTGATACGATGCTGGTAAAGAGCATAGCCGTATACCTATAGTTTCCTTGAACAACATAGTCGGTTTCTAGGGCCGCATAACTCACCAATACTGCGATACTGAAAACTGCGTATACATAGGCGAAATTCCTGGCGATTTGGTCCTTCGATGCGTTGAATAGTGCAAGTGCGAAGGTTCCCGTCAAGACAGAGGTTTGGAGGTACGATATCCATGCTAGATTGAATAGAAAGTGGTTAATTCGCCTAGCGTACGTGCCAAGGTCGTCACGCACTCCTCTCGTTCGCGAACCAGACCTTCCCCTCCACCTTGATCGGAGTCGCGACCTTCTTCGGGACGCGGACTTGAGGCGGGACATGGTTGATGGCATGGTAGTCCCGGACGGTCGGCATCTGCCCGTGCTCATCCTGCTCAGCCTCGGGAACGTTGTCGGCGCGAGTATAGCGAGGCCGACGTTGGAAGGTCTTCTTGGGGAGGGAAGCGAGAGCAGAGGGAGAGAAGGGGGAGAAGATCCTTCGGACGAGCGAGTCGTGTCGGCCCTCGTCGCTGCTGTCGGTGCCCTGACGTGCGGGCCTTGTCGGGCTCGTCGGGTCTGCCATGGCCGTCGTCGTGGCCGTCGTCGAGGAAGGAGTGGAGGAGGCTGCAGGCGACGGTGAGGTGAGGTCCAAGCCCGGCCCGCACGCGAGACTCGACGCCACAATGGCACACACGTGCGCAAGTAGGCGCGGGCGTCGCGGCGACGGCGGAGTGCGAAGCGGAGTGATGGGGACGACGTCACTGTGGCTGAAAGCCGTTCTAGGACGTTCTGGCAAGCCCGCGCGACGACGGCCGCGACTCAGTCGGTTCCAGAATGACACCCGCAATAAAACGGCGGGGGGTCTCCCGCGCGGACCTCTCCCAACATTCACCTTCGCATTTCGACTTTCTGTTTCTGACTTCTTGCTGTTTCTTCATTGACCCACCACACCACCATGGGTACGGACTATTACAAGCTTCTCGGTGTCTCACGCGACGCCAGCGACGATGAGATCAAGAAGGCGTACAAGAAGATGGTGAGCACACGCAGACAGAAGAGTCCTTCGAACGGTAACTGACTTGCCTTGCTCGACAGGCCTTGAAATGGCATCCGGATCGTAACGCCGGTTCAGAGGATGCTGCCAAGAAGTTCAAAGAGGTGTGTATGGCTACTTCTGGGAGGGCTGGGTGCTAGGAGGAATGGTCGTTGCCGCGCGAGGGACGACGGCGTATCATGTCGGACAAGTTCGCACGCATACCTAACCTATGCGTCGAATGGCCGTCGATCCACGTACGTATTGGAGAGTGTGGCTTTGATCCGTTCAAGTCTCGACTCTTCCTGCCTCCCGTCCCTCCTTCTCCAGCGTGGTGACTGATCCGGTTACTGACAATCCAACGCACAGATCTCCGAAGCCTTCGAAGTCCTCAGCGACAAGCAGAAGCGGACAATATACGACCAGTTCGGCGAGGAGGGCCTCAAGGGCGGCGGTGTTCCCCCACAGGGTGCCGGCGGCCCAGGAGGCTTCTCGAGCTTTGGCGGCTTCCCCGGAGGTGGTCAGACCTTCACCTTCACCACCGGCCCAGGAGGCTCCTTCAGCAGTGGCGGCGGCGGTGGCCGCTCAGGCTTCTCGCCAACGGACCCGAACAAGATCTTCGAGTGAGTACCCCTCGTGTGTCTCAGACTCCGCGTTACGTGTGTGCTAATGTCCCTCTGCAGGCAGATCTTCGGTATGGGCGGACTCGGAGGTATGGGCGGATTCGGCGGCATGGGCGGCAGCGGATTCGGAGGCAGCCGAAGCAGAATGTCGAGCATGTTCGGCGATGACGACGACGACGACATGTCCGGGTCGTACTTCAGCAGCGGAGGCATGCCCGGCGGAATGCCGCGCTCGCGCCCATCAACCGGCCGTCCAGCGTCGCCCGCCCCGTCGCAGCCGACCGAGGTCACAAAACCGCTCAAGGTGTCGCTCGAGGACCTGTACTCGGGCACGACGAAGCACCTCAAGGTCGGCCGGCGGTTACTGAACGGCGGCACGGAGGACAAGGTGCTCGAGATCCAGATCCACCCGGGCTGGAAGAGCGGCACCAAGATCCGCTTCCCGCGCGCGGGCAACGAGCAGCCGAACGGGGAGGCGCAGGACCTCGTCTTCGTCGTCGAGGAGAAGCCGCACGACCGCTTCGTCCGCGACGGCAACGACCTCGTCACTACCGTCAAGATCCCGCTCGTCGACGCGCTCACCGGCACCGGCACGAAGCAGGTCGTCGAGCACCTCGACGGCCGCAAGCTCCAGGTCGCGCCACCAGCGGGCATCGTGAAGCCCGGACAGACCACAACGATTTCCGGTGAGGGTATGCCTGTCCGGAAAGCGGGCGCGGTCAAGCAGAAGGGCGACATGATCGTCAAGTGGGAGGTCGTGTTCCCCGATCGGCTGACACCCTCACAGAAGGAGGGCATCCGGAAGGTGTTAGGTTAGATTGTCTTGGCTTGATACTTCTTCTTGCAACGTCGGACTGCTCATCGCATGCTATTTGTATTACTGCATCTGTACAATGTAATTGTAGGATAGACTCTTTATACCCTCGCTTGACCTCCATCTATATGACACGGAGATTGAGTGTTTTCGTGGCGACTTCTGTCGCTGAGCTTGCGTGACAATGTCCTCTTGACAAGACACTGTCCTCTCGGGGCTTCGAACCGATTGCAGCTCGTCAAGTGCTAGTGTGAGTTGTGAGTGGGGGAGTTCAGAAACACCAACTTGGTACGAACAGCCGAACTGCTTGCTGATCTACATACACCTCATGAGTGTGAACGTCGAGCCCTCGGAAGCAAATCACCCAGACATAAGAGAGAGAAAGAGGTCTATTCGTAAGACATTACATGAAGCGTGACGAGACGTGAAGTACGTGCGGATGTTACAGATATGCAGATGATTCTAGTTCATGATGTGGCGACAACCCCAAGAGCACCGGCCATTAGCCCATTATGAGATGCAAGACAATACGAGGATAGTACGAAGAGAAATTGTTCATGCAGAGGCCGCCTGTGCGAAGGCGATAGCGGTGGTCTACATGTCAAGCTTGTAAGCTCATGCACGAGAGATGCCGACGGAGCGAGCACTTACATCCGAGTGGCTGAGCGAAATGTGAACCTTCTTGACACCCTTGGCGTCGGCGGCAGCCTTGGCCTCGCCGTGCAGAGTGACCGTCGGGACACCGGACTCGTTAGGAAGGATCTCAATATCCTTCATCGCCGCGGCTGCACCTTTGGACGCAATGCCGAGCGACTTGAAAACGGCCTCTTTTCCTACCCAGCGCGCAGCGAAGGACGCAGACGGTGATGGCTGAGACTTGCAGTACGCGATCTCGGCATCCGTGAAGTTGCGCTCGACGAAGGTCGGGTTCCACGAAGGGACCGATGAGATGAGCTCTGTGGATTGCTTTAAGTCAGACAGCGTTATAGGATGATCGTCAAGCCTCCTCACCTTGGTCAACACCGACGCCAGTTGTAGCGACGCCGGCAAGCACCTCGGAGACGGCTTTGACGTTCGCGTTGTCGACCTTGGGCTTGGTCTCCAGCTTAGCAGTGAACTCGTAGCTGCCCGTCTTCGGGTTGTACGATGCGCGGGCAAGCGGGTTCAGGAGAACAGGCGCCTCAAGGTCCTTGCTGTACGGCGGGGCGTCCTTGACCTTGACGAGGTTGTTCGAGGTCATCATCTCGCTCATCGCCTTGTAGCAGAGACGTTGCCGGTGATGGTTCTTGATCTTGTACGCATCGTACACAGATGGCTCGAGCGCGGCAAGTAGGTAGCGAGGGTTGATGACCATGCAGGTACCAC
Source organism: Cerioporus squamosus (assembly GCA_022592435.1). Lineage (NCBI taxonomy): Eukaryota > Fungi > Basidiomycota > Agaricomycetes > Polyporales > Polyporaceae > Cerioporus > Cerioporus squamosus. Next base: position 95,805 of record JABYQS010000077.1, read on the forward strand.
CAACTTGACCGAAGCCGAAGGACGACTTTCGAGAAGACGTTTAGCAAGATGTGCGATGGCTAGATATGCAGCGCGCTCATTGACGTACCATGACACCAGCGCGTATCCCGTCAGTGTGTATGGTCTTCGAGGGGAAGATCAAGTACGTGTGAGCCTTGAACAGAGCGTCGATGTTGCTACATATATGAACAGTCAGCGAATGAGGATGCAAATGGGCCGAGAGAGCGACGTACTCGGCGTTGCGGTTGCCCGGGATGATGCCAGACTCGACACTCTGGAGGAGACCAGCGAGCTGCCATGCTGCAGAACCGCCCTTAGAGTGACCGCACAGGCTCTTCTGCGCCATGATCGGCACAGCGTTGCCGTTCGTGCGGCCAAGGTTGGTGAAGACGTCGTTCCAGATGTGGGTCTCGTTCTTCTCGTTCGCACCAGTGCTGGTACCGTGGATGGAGAGAACGCCAAGGTCGTCGGCAGTAAGACCCCAAACGGCGAGCGCTCGGCGGAGAGGTGCGACACGAGGATCGACGCCCTCGAGCATGCCGTACGTCGCGATCGCGTCCTTCTCCTGACGAGCGGCCTCCTTCTCGATGTCCGCAACACGGTTGGCAAGGTATTCCTCGTCGGCGACGTCACCGCGGCTCTTGCGGAACTCGACCTCGTCCTGCAGCTGTTGACGCTCGTTCTCCAGCCACTGGGCGATTTGCTTCCGGCGGAAGGCGAGCTGACGTGAGCGGTAAGCGAGGTCGAGGATAGGAAGGGGGTGCTTGGTGTGGACTTCGCGGGCGATGGATAGAGCGCCACGTCCTGGTGCAGGGACGGAGCGGCCAGCCTTGTCGCTGTAAGATAGTGTTAGCTCACGTCTAAGCACCCGGCTTCACAATACTCACGTAGACGTTGAAGTGAAGCCGATGATGCCACGGATCGGGCAGCCGAGCTCAAGAGCGGTCTTCGCGCTCATGAGCACATGCACACCTGTGCCCTGCGCTTCCATGAACTGTAGCAAATGGGTGAGCACAAGAAAGCGGACCAGAAAAATATACTTACCCCAGAGCGAGTAGTCGTCGCAGGACGAGACATCTCCGTGGGCTCACGGCCCATCGCGAACTCCGTCTCCGCGTTGCTCGTAGCCTTCATGTTGGCGAACTCATATGAACCCTCCTCGCTGAGATCATCGAAACCTCCTGCGAGCATGACCTTGGCCTTGCCCGAGAGAAGCGTGTCGCACGCAATTTCGATCGATTGAAGAGCGGTGGCGCTGAAGAGAGGTATCAGCGGAGAGCGAAAATCAAAACAAACGTTGCAAACTCACCAGGCACCGACAGGGATCTTGATGGGTCCGCTTGACGAGAGAAGCAGCAGGTTGACCCAGCCAGCGGTGGTGTTGATAAACCTGTTCAGCGAGTGTCAGCAACCGTCATAAAAAGCCGCGATGTTCAAACTTACGTCTCCTGCAAGATGTCATTCTGGACCTCCTTCTCGTCACGTCTGTCCTTGAACATGCGCGCCATACTCTCCACGCCACCCATGCCGCTACCGATGCTAGAGCCGACCTCGGAGGGATGCATGTGCTGGTAAAGCTCATAGGGGTCGGTGATACCGGACATGTTGAGAGCCTCCGCGGCACAGACGAGGGCCCAAAGCGTAGCGCGGTCGGTCTGATTGATGATGTCTGCGGGAATACCGTAGCGACCAGCGTCCCAGCCGGTAGGGATCTGGCCGGCGACGGTGCGGCTGAACTTGAAGGCCTTGGGAACGAAGACGCGCGCGCCCTTCTTGAACTTGACGAACCATTGGTCACCGTCGCCAGCCCAGATGTCGCACTTGTCACCATGCTCGTGCTTGAACTTCTCCGCGTCCACCTGCGAGGCCTCGAAGGGCTCGAGATCGTGCAGAAGCTCGATCTCCTGGTTGAAGACCTTCTTCTTCGGGTCGTAACCACGGAACAACTCAGGTTCTGTAACAATGATTAGCAACTAGGAGCACAAGAGACCAAAGGACTTACCGATGAGACGAACACCGGCGTGGGCAAGAATATCGCTCTCGTAGCGACCACGGACATCCTTGTCGTCAACAGGTTCGCCAGACTTCGCATCAACCCACCCAACGTAGAGCGAACCATCCTTCAGACGGCCGTCGAAGTGCTTGATGTAGCCCATCATCCACGCCATCTCAATGCAACCCTCAATGGTGAACTCGCCGCGAGCCTCCATCTCCCAACGGGTACGCGAGCTGCCCCAAGGTCCGACCTCGGCGAAACCGGTGACAACGACAACCTTCTCGAGGTCGAGCATGCCGCGCAGCTTGCTTAAGTTCTCGAGCGACTCCGCGGGCTCCAACGTAGGGAAGTTGAACTGGAAGTTCGCCCTGGGCGTGACGTTGACGGTCTGCAAGACGCGCTCGGCCTCGACGCCGTTGATGATCTTGAAGTCCGCGGCATTGTCGCGAGCGATCGAGCGACGAAGCTCGCTCTTCTTAGCGAGGTCGGTCCTAATGCGAGTAGTGATGTCCGCGAGATCGGGGAGACGGTCCATGCCACCGTTGAGGTCGGCCCAGATGGGCTCGACTTGCGTGATGCTGAAGAGAAGGGGATGCATGAGGCCGAGGATGTTGAAGGCCATTTCCTTCGCGGAGAAGGTCCGGACGCCATGGCCTTCAAGCTCGTGGGCGACAGTGTTGGTAGCCTCCATGAGACCTGTTCCACGCGTCCAGCTGTATACGGTAGTGAGCAAGCCATCCAATATGTTCGAAAGCCCCATGACTTACCCTATGACGGCGCCGGCGAGACAGAGGTACTCGCCCCAGCTCTCGCTGTTCCAGCGGTTGAAGAGCGTCTCGAGCGAGATCTTGGACTCGGAGTAGAGGCCGTCGTTACCGAAGAGACCGTGGTTCGGCGAGAGCGGGAGGATGACCTGGGTGGGGCGAGTGACGAAGTGGCGGCTGGCCTTCTTGTTCTTGACGACACCGAGGAGACGAAGGAGGTTGACCAGCATGATGCGATGCGCGAGCTCGGACTTGTCGTCCAGACCGTCGATCTCACGACCATTCTCAGGTACAGCAGCGAAGGGGAGGATATAGTCGAGATCAAGGCTGAGAGTGGAGTAGATGTAGTCGACGAGGGCTTCGACGTCTTGCTTCGAGCCTTGGTTGAAGGGAACGACGGTGAGTGCGGAGCCCTTGCTGCCGAACCGCTGGAAGATGCCCTGGTAGTACTCGACAGTTGCACGGCTGTAGCGAGAGGTGGTGATGACGACGTGAGCACCGCCGGAAAGGAGACCCTTCAAGATCTCGACACCAATCGAACCCTTGCCGACACCGGTGAGAAGCGCGTTCTTGTCCTTGAACGTCGTGCCGGAAGTCGCGATCTCGTGGAGGATATCGAGGTAAACGCCGGTGAGGTTGCTGCTGTACTCCCAGTTCGTGCCAACCTTGCGCTTGAGGTGGAGGAGGGGAACCTTGTCAGCGGTGACCGAGGCGACGTTCGAGATCTGGGGACGAAGGAACTGAGAAGACGAGCGACGGGAGCGCGGTGCACCGTGACGAGTGCGCGACTCGGGACGCTTGTGGAGCGACCGAACGACGCCCTCGTACAAGGCCTTGATCCGGTTCTTCTGCTCCTCGCTGATCTCGGGCTGGGTCTTGACGACGTTCCAGAGCTTGAGAACGTCCTCCTGGATCTTCTGGACGTTGGTCGGGACGACGATGGTATCGCCACTAGCCATCTCCTCGACGTAGGCCTCGAGCTTGCGGACGTTCTCACGGACGACCTCCTTGTACACAATATCACCCTTCTCAGTGACCTCGGTATGGGGAGCGGTGGGGAACGTGACTGAAAGAACGATTAGTGACGAACCATGCAAATAGAGCGTTGATCACAACGTACCATCTTTGTACAGAGGAGGCTGGCCAACGACTTCACGACAGTTGTCGATGAGCTGTTGCCCGAACTGCTTCGCGAGCTTGTATGTCTCGCCACGCTCGGGATCGCACTGGTCGATGTAGTACTGCATGTACGTCACGAGCTCGGGGTCGGCGCGGTTCATGATGGCGATGCAGCGCGCGGTGATCTCGCGATCAACGGTAGTGAGGCGGCCGAAGATGATGTCGTAGAACATGAGGAGAGCATCTTGACGGACCCAGTTCCAGGACGAGTCGAAGTGGCGTGCCTTGAGCGCATCGAAGACAGGCTGGATACCGTCGATGTAGGTGTCGCCATGCTCGCGGTTGATGGCGTCGAGACGAGCCTGAAGCTGCTCGGCGCTGGCCTTCGCAGCGTCATACTTGATCTCACCGGCACGAGAGTCGCGGCCGAGGTAGCGCATCCAGAGCTCGACTTGCTGAGCGGCGAAGCGGTCCTGGTCAGCTTGGAACTTGAGGAACTCCTCGCTGTTGATGACCGCGCCTCCACCTCCACCTGCACCACCTGCAGCGGCGCCGGACGAGAGCGAGATGCCAGAGCGTTGCGCGTAGATTGAGACGACGCCGTCGAGGAAGCTCTTGGCCTCCGCCTCCGATCCGAGACGCTTGGGAGGTTCCATCGTCGTGGCAAGCAGGAGAACGCCGTCAGCGCGAGCGGGACCGAGGCCCCAGCTCTTCGAGAGGTACGACTTGATCGCGGAGACGTTGAAACCACCGGGCATCTTGCCACCAACGAGACGGGAGATGAGGCCGGACGTATACTTGCCGAGGGAGCCAGAGAAGCCGGCGCCGAGGGAAGAGCCGAGCTCCTCGAGAGGAAGCTCCTCACCCTTCTCCGGCGCGGAGGAGAACTCGAGCTGGAGGTCGCCAAGGATCTCGTTCTGCATCGTCGACTTGCCGCCAACGAGGTCCTTGATGCTCTTGGAGAGCGGCACTTCGTCGACCTTCTTCTTCAGCTTCTGCGCGATGATAGCGACGAGGACGTCGGTGGCCTTGAGCGGAACATCGTCGATGCTGGCAGCGGAGGCGGGAGGGGCGGCAGCAGGGGCAGCGGCAACAGGAGCAGACGCAGTTGCAGCGGGAGCAGGGGAAGACGTCTCAGTGGCAGCCTCGGCGGCGGGAGCCTCAACCTCATCCTCGAACTGGTAGTACACCTCCTTGGTGTGCTTCGCGTGACAGAAGATCGCCCGACGGTGAGTGACGGAGTCGTCCTGAACCTCGTACTTCGCCTTCAACGTACGGGTGGCCATGCCCGTGAGCGTAGGCGAAGGACCAATCTCGATAAACCGCTCGAACTTGTAGTGGGTGAAGAGGATGTCCTGGGTCTCGATCCAGCGGACAGGCGACGCGAACTGGTAGGCAAGCAGCTCAACGAGGATGACATAGGCGAGCTTCTGCCGCTGCTCGGCGGAGCCCCAGTTCTCCTGGTCCCACTTGCGAAGAACCTTGTCAAGACGAGGGGAGAGGGTCTGGTCGTAGATGAGCTGAGCGTAGTCCTTGGTGACCTCGAACGGCTTCACGACCAAGTTCGGCACGTACTTCCCGACGAGGGTGTCGGGGTTGAGATGTGCGGGGTTGATCTTCTTCGACAGATCTAGGTAGTAGTTAGTAGTCTGCGTTTCCCAACTGTAGGATAATACTCACATGCACGGAAGGGCATGACACCGGCCCAGAGGTAGCGAGAGTGGAAGGGCACGTCGATACCAGGGAGCGGGATCGTTGCGAAGCCACGCTCCAGGGTGATGTAGCCCTCCTTGTCGTAGATCTCCTTCGCCTTCGCGTAGCAGGAGTTCACGATCTCCCCGAGCATTTCCTTCACCTGGTCGACGGTGAACTTCTCGGTCAGCTGACGGGAGGTTCGTCAGTTCACCCATTATGAAACAACATATGGTAACTTACCTTGGCGATGTCGATCTTCTCGAGCTTGAGGTAGTTCAGGACATTGGTCAGCGTCTGCAGAGCGACGAGCTCTCCGGCGCAGACGTATTGTTGGCCCTAATACTTCGGGATCAGCATGTCGTTCTATTGGAAGAGCAGATCAGACATACCTCGACATTGAAGTTCACGATCTCAAGCAAGGTGCCAGTGCGAGTCGCGATGCTGTCCACGACCTCACGGAGTGCGGCGTCGTTGAACGTCTTCGAGATGCGGCTCGGGTTGACGGCGCACATCGCGTAGTTCGAGCGGTTCTGCGCGTCGCGCTCGACGGCACGCTGCATGGTGATACCACGGTAGAATACGACGTCGACGAGGGACGAGATGGGGAGCACGTCGGCGATGGAGGCAAGGGCGGAGTACTCGCCGAGCGAGTGACCAGCGAAAGCCGACTCCTTCTGGACGAGACCCTTCGAGCGCATGTCCTCGAACGCGGCGCGCTCGGTGACGACGAGGGCGATCTGGGCGAACTGCGTGGCGAAGAGGAGACCATTCGGGTGGCTGAATGTGTAGCGCTGGGTGCGGTTGTTGATATCGCCGAAGAGCGGGAGGGTCTTGACGTTGCCGTCCTTGTCCATCGTGTCGTAGGTCATGTCCATGTAACGCTGGCGGATCGCCTGACCCTTGATACCACCGAAGTGGATGGTCTTCTCCTTCGGGTTGTCCTTGACGATCTCGACGATCGAGAAGCCGTAGACAGCGGTGAGATGCTCGTCGGCGGACTCCCAGACGGAGCGAGCGGCGGGCGAGTTGTTGTACAGGTCCATACCCATGCCGGGCTCCTGCGAACCTTGACCGGTGAAGACGTAGACCGTGGTGGGCTGCGCGACCTCGGCAGTGCCAGCGAGCACCTTCTCACCGCGGCTGTTGGTGGTCTCGACGTTGACGACAAGATTGCCGCTCCGCATACCGACGTGCTTGATCTTGACCTGCAGGTCGTCGCCGGGCAGGACCATGCCGACGAAGCTGACGTCGTAGCTGGGAAGACAGTGAGTTCACGCCAATATTAGACAAACGTAGTACTTACGCGACGACGCGGTCAGGGCGGCCTTGAGCAACGGCGTTCTCGACGTACTTACGAGTGGCCGCGCTCGACCACATGCCGTGGGTGATCGTACCGGGGAGAGACGCGTAGTCCGAGAAGTAAGGGTTGACGTGGATCGGGTTGAAGTCGCCAGAGATCTTCGAGTAAGGCTCGTTGGTGGCCGGGGAGTTGAACGCGGTCGACGCGCCGTTGCTGATCGTGTAGCCCTCGTTCGAGAGCGGCGAGACGAGACCCTGGGGCTTGCCGTGGCGTTGGAGGTAGGCGACGACAGGGTTGCCGCGGGAGTCGTCGAGGAGACAGTCCACGGAGCCAACCTTGACGAGGCGCTTCATCTGGTCACGGACGTAGACGTCGCCAGAGACGTTCACGGCCTTGTAGCACGTCTTGTTGCGGTAGGTGACTTCAGAGCGCACACGGAAGACGAGGGTGGTACCAGCCTGGAGGGGCTTGGTCTCGTCGTCCCACTCGAACCACTCCTTCGACTGGAGGACGCCGACAGTGGACTCGGTCGGGAGTTCAACGACGTAGTCAGGCTCCTCGAAGATCTCGAACGTGTTCTCGTAGTCGTCGAAGCGGCCGCGGTAGAGGAACGAGGACACCACTTCGATGACGCGCTCCGAACCGCGCGTAACAAAGCCCTTGACCTTGACGGTCTTGCCAGCGTCGCTGTTCGTGACCGCAGTGATGCGCGCCTCAGCCTTGCAGACGTCACCAGCCTTGAGCGGCGTGGCGCCTTCGAGTAGACGGAAGCCATTGGACAAGTGAACGAGCTTGAGGAGGTCGCCGTTGACAGCCGCAGGGAAGATTGCCTTCATGATCGCCTACAAACGCTGTTAGCTTCCATAAGTACAACATCAGCTCAGCTCGACATACCTGCCAGCCGGTGACAATAGCGAAGTCCATAGGCGCGAGCGGCGTGTCGTTACGAGCAGACTTGAACGCCTCACCCTGGTTGCCGACGACCGCGCAGAACGTCTCCACATCGTCCTCGTCAATTGTGACCTCGGGACCGGTGAACGTGTCGCGAAGGCCAATCTCGGGCAGGCTCTCGTTGTCGCCGAACCACAGCTTCCAGTAGAACTGCTTGATGCGCACGTTGCGGTCGTCAGCGACCTCATGGATAGGCGCGAAGCCCATCTCGGGCTTGTACCGGAAGTGGAAGTGGAGAGGGACGGCGACGCCGCGACGCTCCTCAAAGAGCGTGACATCGATCGTCGAGGTTGAAGCGTTGAACGTCGTCTCGACAACCTTGAACGAAGGGTTGTGGTGGCCGTGCGAGCGGGCGGCGCCATAGAGCGAAATCTTGGTCGGGCGAGACCCGTCGCTCTCAACGACGACCTTCTGACCACGGCGAGGGGCGAAGAGACGACGGAGAGGGTTGTCAATGTACGCGGTGCCTTGGACGATGGTCGGAGTAGTGAGGAGCGCGCGAGTCCAGCCGAGCTCAGGACCAGCGAGAGTCTCGAGCCAGGCGGAGGTCTCTGGAAGCGAGTCGCCGAGGACGTAGGTCGCAGTGTTGCCGGACACGGCGGGCGCGACAGCGGGACGAACGGCGCGAGGGCTCGGGCTGAGGTACTCAATCGTGGGGATCTTGGACTTGTCGCCGCCATACAGACGGTCGACGAGCTTGTCGACGAGTAGCGAGGTGATGTTGCCGAGGAGCTCCTTGATGGGCTCGTCCTTGACCTTCGAGTGCTTGACCGCGACAGGACCCTGGAGAATGCAGACGCGCTGCGGGTCTTGGTCGAAAACCGCGTCGATATCCTCTGCAGCCCAGAGAGAGTCCTAGAGTACGGTAGGTTAGTCCGATGTCCGAGAGATCATCAGTTAATGTCATGCACCTTTTTGAACCAGACCTCAAATGTGGCGTCGAGCACGGGGATGAACGGCACAGGCTTCTGACCGGGGCGCTGCGAAATCGCCAGGAAGTACGCCTTGTCCTCAGCGGCAAGGAGCTGCTCGGTCGCGGCCGGGTACGTCTTGAAGAACTGCTCGATGAACTCGGCAGGCTTGTCGAGCGAAGAGAAGGACTGCAAGAGAGATGCCTTCTGTCCACCGTTGAGGCCCGCGAAGCGCTCCTCGATGCGACGGAGCCAGTCACCAGTGAGGTTCCGGAGGGAGGTGTCGATCCACCTCTCCTGGTGAGACACGTACATCAGACGGACCATGCGGAGGACGACCTCCTCGTAGGTCATGTCTGCGATGTCCTCTACGACCGAGCCGTCCTTCTTCCAGCCGAACCAGGGCTTAGCGAAGTCCTTGTTGAGCTTCGCGATGACCTCGGCGCGACGCTCCGTGAGCCATGCGGCGCGCTTGTCCTTCGGCAGCTTGAAGACGGTGTCGTCGAACTCCTTCCAGAGCTTGACGGCGCGCGTCGCGATCTTGTGGATGGGCTCGCCGAGCTCCGAGCGCACTGTGAGGATGCCGCCGGTCTCCTTCGCGTACGTGCCCTCCCACTGCGCGTCATCGACACCGGGAGCCGCGACGATGAGGTCCTTCACGGACGAGCTCGTGTGTGCTTCCTTCGCGACCATGACACGGCTGGCGAAGAGGAAGCCGTCGAACGGCATGGGCTGGAGACCGTACTGCTCCACGGACCAATCACCAGTGAGGTACGGCCAGAGATCGTCGGCACCGCCAAAGCCAGAGCCGCCGACGAGGATGAGGTTCGAGTGCTGGCGAATCGAGCCGTATGTCAAGAGGATCGGCTGATGGAAGTCCTCGCACGAGTGGTGGCCACCGGCACGGCCGCCCGTCCACTGCATGATGATCGGGAAGTCTGGGTTCGCTGCAGCGATGTTGACAACTTGGCGAATGCCGTCAACGGAGCCGGGCTTGAACGAGACGTGCTTGATGCCGGCGGTGCGGAGCGCACCGATGATCTCAGCAGCCTTCTCAGTGCTGGGAATACCGGCGGCGACACAGAAGCCCTCGATGGGAAGGCCCTCGCGGCGCATCTCCTGCCAGAGCGGGAACTGGAAGCCGAACTGACGGGGGTTGATGTAGAGCGCGTTGAGGGTGATACCGACACCGGCGGGGATCTTGCTCTGGATCTCAGCCACCTTCGAGCGAAGCGCAGCAGCGTTGTAGTGGCCGCCGCCAGCGAGCTCGATGTGATAGCCAGCATCGAGAACGGCGCTGACGAAGCCTGCCTTCACGGTCGTGGGCGTCATACCAGCGACCATAATGGGCGGCTTGCCCAGCAGGCGAGAGAAGGGGGTATCGAGGTGAATCGTGCCGTCGCTGTTTGTGAGAGTCAGTGAAAATGCGAATGAGGATAACAAAGAGAGCGTACCTGGTCTTGACGAGGCGCGGAGAAAACCTCTTGGCCCACCACTGCTCCGTCTTGACGTTCTGCGCATCGAACAGCTCCGCAGGACCCTTCGTCTTGTCGCCAGCAACCACTACACGCACGCCGCGACCCTCAAGGTTACGCGAGGTCAGAGGACCAATGCCGCTCAAACCACCTGGACCGAAGTCGATAGCGTGGGTGGCGGTCTCGGGGAAGTTTGTCGCCTGAGACCAGTGGATGGGAAGGGTGAAGATTTGCTCGCACAATGCACGCGTCAAGGATGTAGAGATGGAGCGAAGGTCGGAGCCTAGAAGGAGCGATGTCAGCATGCGACTCAAAAACAACCCATAGCATGTACATACCGTTCTCGGTGTGGTATACGGGAATGCCGAGATCCTCCGGCTTCCATAGCTCCTGGTTCTCCAGATCGTCGAGGACCTCATCGGTGACGTTCTCGAGGTACTTGCTGTGGTACGGAACGCCGATGACGAGGAAACGCACCGAGAACACGGGCTTGCGCTGGGAGAAGGGGATCTTGCTCTGGTCGAGACCGCTTGGAGCGCGAATCTTGCGGAGGTGGGTAACGAGACCGTAGAGCGCACGTGAGGGACCAGTGACGACGAATGCCTTCGGGCCGTTGTACAACGAGATGCCGATCTTCGAGTTGTCGGGGAGGTGCTTGTTGGTCTTCGCGATGTGTCCCTCGAGGTCCTTGAGCGACAGGCCGGTAACCGAAAGCATGGGGCTGGGACTGCCCTCGCCACCATCGACGGAGTCTTGTACGATGCTCGGCTCGAGGGCCAGGACGGGGAACGCCTGCTGGCCACGGAGACTGGAGTAGAACGACCACTTGAGCGACTTGTGGGCGTTCTCGAAGAACGTCTCATAGGTGGTGGACGCGGCGATGCACAGCGCCGACACGAGACCTTGTGAGTGGCCAGTAGCGCCCTGAAGGCGCGAGCGGAGGTCGCCAGGGGTAAGTTGAGAGACGCGACATACAACCAAGTACTGCGTCAACTGCGTAAGGGCGATAAGGGGGAACGAGATGGGGATGGAAGCGAGGTAGGCTACTGGGGGACGCGGAAATGCGCCTGAGAGCCATGAGATAACGTCGAGGCCGTGCGTGTAGAACGACTCTTCTTCGGCTTCCTCAACGAGGGGGACGAGGACGTCGCGGGAGACGGTGGTGAGGAATGACGCGACGTAAGGCTTGTAGATGTCGTAGAGCGTCTGGAGCTCGTCGAAGTAGACCTCATTGGTGCCCTGGCCGCCGAAGAGCGCGTAGATCGACGCGTCTCCACGCGAAGCCGCCGAGAGCAGAGCACTGGCAGGTGCGCGCGGGATGTCGGACACGTTCTTCGCCTCGAGCACAGCGAGGGCTTGGTAGTAGGACGCGAGGACCGTCTTGCGGACCTCCGTGTCGAACGCGGCGACGATTACGTGAATGTCTTGACTAGTGAGGTAGGACGCGGTAAAGTACTTGAGTGACTTGAGGAGGATGGAGGTGCGCGCGGCCTCGGACTGCGCGTCCTCGTCTAGTTTTCCAGCCACGAAGCTCAAGAAACGAGCGAAGAGCTCAACGCTCGCTTCAGTCGCGTTCTCGAGCTCCGCGGTAGCATCTATGGCGTCGTCGGTCTTCTGAACGTGGCTGAACTCGTCTCTGAGAACTTCTCCGGCAGTCCATTCGTCTGCCTGCGTGGAAACCGGAATGTGGATCTGAGAAAACGCGTTAGCACCACGGAAGCGACTACCAAGCCATTTCCGAGCAGCACAGAGGTGCGTGTTCGGAACTGCGTCACGGAGGTGTGTCTTCGGAACGCGTAATGCCCTCTGGCTACCGCGTACGCCGTTGAACTCGACGTGCCCCACGCGTCCCTACACGTGTCACGATGACCAGCCCATCTGTACCACCCCTGCGTACCCTCCCGTGCTCTTCCGACCATGCGCCCAGATCGAGATAGAAAGTACGGTACTCACTCTAATTGGCCCGGACTGGATAAGGATGGGGCGGGTAGTGATAGCACCAGGCGTCGAGGAGGAGGACATTGTCGTTTTCGTCGTCGGCGGGGAGAGAGTCGACGCGGAGGTGTGCAACCCAAACGGAGGGGTAGTGCGGAAAGGTGCGTCGGGAAGCGCGACTTGTTTTTTATACGAGGCTCCCCAAACGCCCCCACACATGCACCCCAACGGATCCCGGGCGCCAGCGAATGGAAGGCCACTACTCAAAAGTCCCAGATTGGCAGGTGCCCCTCGTATGCGGGGGGTCCAGATCGGCGCGCCCGATTGCTGTGTTTCCGCTGTTCCGGGCTCCCCAGGACGAGCCTGAGTCTCCCGGTGAGTCCTCCCCTCGAGCTCTCCTTCGTCTCCGCCTGGAATGCAGCCCAAGGCAGCCCTGATAATTCCTGAGACTACAAGAATAGCTTGCGACGACGACGACATGGATATTTTCTCGTTATCCTCAACCGGCCATGCATGCGGCTGCTGCGTGCGCCGACGTGCCTTCGCTTCGCAGCCAGGTTGTCGCCTCATGTCCTGCTGCACGCAATACGAAGATCTTCTCTGCAATCGGGTGCGGCGACTCAATGTCATATCAGACCAACTCTCCCCGGTAGCCGTATCCCACCTACTCGATCCCCAAGGATCCAACGCCGACCTGAGCCCATACATCTGCCTCGGCATTTGGTTAGACATGGCCGGGTCGCCAAGATGGGGCAATCGTCTGAGACTCTGCACCGCATATGTATGTGTATTCGTACGAGAACCGTTGAGGGACTCAGAGCGAGGACGTAAAGATGAACACCTCGATGCCGCACCGTCCTACACGTCGTGTATCGATCCCTCGTGCAAACAGCACTGTCGACGCTTAACGCTTACGACCCGTCTTTCTTCAGCCAGTCGTACGTGAGCGTTCAAAAGCAGACACGGCATCCGCCTTCGATCCCGCGAAGGTCCAGCATTGGCGTTACAGGACTCTTCCCATCTGAGCCCTCACGTCGACATGGAGAGTACCCAATGCCTGTCGCGCCAATGCTTGTGAATTGAGCGGTAGTATATCGTCGATTCTATGATATAGACATGAGGGCTACAGTAGAATGGTGGGAGTGATTATATCGAGCGTAAGGTATCGTCTAAACGCAGTGAGCTGGATGATGTAGAGGTATACATGCGATTGATGCGCCTCCGGGATACGGTGCCATGTTCTGAGGGTCGAGGCGGATTGCGGGGTCAACGTATAGAGCTCGAAAGTGTGCGAAGCTCGGATAGCTTGTAGCGAGTGTTCGCAATATTGCAAGAGGACCAGCATCAAGCCGACTCTGGCACCTTCACAGGGCCCCGTCCTGCAATCATGGTGTCCATGTAACTCGGTGTCCAAGATCGGCAAAGCAGAGTTCGTCCGTTCTCCACTTCCGTTGTTCGAGCGCCTGCTTGAACGCAGGGAAGTCGTGACGTGCCCACTCATGAGTATTGATGAGGACCGAGCGGAAATTCGGCGAAGGGTCTTGCCAGCTCTTCAACAGCACACTGCGCACCATGGCCGCGTGCAGGATCGAGCGAAGCATGTCGTCGGTCGTCGCGTCTGGATGGAAGAAAACCGAAACTTGCGGTCCTGGTGGAGAGTCATGAGGGAACAGAAGGTACCGTTCGTGCTGTTAGATAGAGATCTGCGTGAGTACCCTCTTTCTCAAAAAATATACTCTGGGACCAGACTTACCTGGAACACTTGAGAGCACACCTCCCACCTGGATCGATCGACTTCGGACCCCGCGCTGAGAATGTCGCCCACACGAGGTGCAAGCGTCAGCCAGCGATCACCCTTGCTCTTGTAGAACTCTCCGAATAGACCCGTCACGCCTTTCTTGTCCAGTTGCTCTACGGAGTCCACAGTGCCCTCCACAACGTACACCTGTGCGAGGTGGCTCACCCGCGGCAGCGTCAGCAACTCGAAGCTCGCATTGCGCATCATGTACGCCGTCATGACAAGATGGAGCGGGACCGCGGTGAAGAAGATCGAGTAGAGGTAGGCAGGTGAATGCGAGAATGTGAGCAGACTGATGCCCGCGGCATAGCCCGCAAGCTGCGCAATCGAGGCTTGCGACTCATCCTTCGCAGCGACGTCCCCGTCATTCCCCTGCAGGGAGAAGTATCGCATGAACTTGATGTGCGTCGTGAACCATATCTGCAATACGCATACTCAGTACTCAGCCCCAGTCTTTTCCACCAAGCAAGCCCAGCATACCGCGTTCCCCACGAGCTTGAAGATGTTCCCACCGGCTACGCAGCGCACTCGTCAGCCCCAACCATCAACATACAGAGCTGAATCAGCACTCACCAGCACACAGCAAGAAGTTGACCGGCGACGGCGCAATCAACACGGTCGCAATTTGCAACCCGCTACCCAAGCACCCGAGCACCTCCCCAGCGAGCGTGAACGTCTTCGGGTGACTGTCGAAGAACGGCGAGAAGCGCTTGATGAAGAACAGCTTCGCAATCTCGCCCGCGCCGTCCTTGATGATCCACTGCACTGCGACCGCGCCAAACAAGCTGCCTTCCGCGGACACTCCCACCGAGGTAAGGAGCGCCTGGTTGCAGAGCACGGAGGTGATGGTCGCAAGCGTCGTCTCAAAGAACTGCAAGACGTGGAAGGGCATGTATCTTGCAGCGCAATGAAGGAAAGGGTCGAATTGTCGGTCATCAAGTGAAGGCGACAAGAGAGCAAGAGGACTCACGAGCGATGCACGGACTCGGGGTAGTTCGTCGGAAGGAACATCTGCCCCAGCCAGGAGGAGATGCGGCCGGTGACCGAGTTCGTCGGTGCAGCAATCTTCCCCTCGGACGCGGCCGCAGACGCAATGTCCCTCCACTCCTTCTCGATCCCCGACCCGCCCTCGGACGACCACGATATGTGACACTCACGTCCTCCCACGCGCTCTACTGCGAACGGACGCGTGTCCGACGCGTCTTCGGTCGGCAAGGCATAGGAGGCAGCCGCGGTGCATTCGTTCCGTCGTGAGGTCTTGTTTGCAGTCGAGTGCGCGCGAGTGAAGATCGGCACGTGGAGAGGTCGGGGCCTGCAGCCGCTAGTGCGAAGTCTAGGAAGCAGCTGGGTACACAGCTGCCTCCGCATCCTTAGCCGAAGAATTCCAAAGTGCGCACAGGAGGACCTGCTACTAGCGCGACAGCTGGATGGTGGCGAAGCTGCATCGTTAGAGTCCGTTCGATGTATCGTCATTTGTGGCACACTCACATGAAAGTGTACTCGTTTCTGTCCACAGAAGAACCTCTTGAAGTTTAGGAGATAACTAGGCGTTCAATAGTGCATGCTGCCAGAATATACGTGACGACTGTGCAGAGCCTGGGCACTGGCAGGAGGAGGGAGTGAGACTTTCCATGTCCGAGCGCTCCGACTGGACTCGCATGAGCGTCTAAGCAGTAAACCGAGTCTTCCAGCCTCTTTCGTCATGCATCATGTTGTTCCGTTCACGTACGATACCCTACCCCGGCCTGCAGGATCCTGGTCTCACCGCCAACTGCTAGCCATAGATCGTAGCAGTAGCATGGATGTCGGTGAGTACTAGCATTGATGTGATCGCCGAATCGCAGGAATTCAACAGGCACCCCCTCGAACAGGATCAACTTACATGTACTTACGTTGGTCCTCGACTACATGTTGGAAATCTCTCCGTGTGCTCTGTGCTTGAACGACTTGCAACAGGACAGCACGAATGCAATTGATTCGAAGAATAGACTTCAATGCCCGACGCTTCTAGCATCAGATCTCCCATCCGTTCAGGCCGCATTGCGTCCACCGGCATCCTGTGAGGTATTCGCTCTTTCCTGTGCACCACTCACTCCTACAGAGCGCCCTCCTATGACGAACAAGCTCAAAAATGCATGTCTACTGTCCGCTCTTCAACGCCTCTATCAATGCTCAGCATACGCAGGTTCCTTCGCAAGCGACGATCCGTCGCCGAAGTAGACGTACCTCTTCCCGTGACGACACTAGCGCGATTGAGCTTATGCTCTCTCCCAACCGAGGTGCTGGCGTGCATTTTGTGCTTGTGCGAGATAGCAGAGATCTTCTCCTGTAGTTTGGTGAGTCCTAGCACCGATCATCGTACTTGTTGTTGAACGGTGCTCATCCGGTCTCGTTGTAGGTCTGTCGTTCATTGGAGTATCTCGTGAGGACGAGCATCTATATCGATACAAGATTCTTCTCGACGTGAACGGGATGATAGATGGGCCTTCTAGCCATTTGCCAGTGTCGGAGCGACTTCATCGATTGAAGATCTATACCTTTCAGTCTCGCAACGGACCCGACGCTTTCACCCGGGCACCCGGACTCCCACATTGGCACAGAACGCCAGAGAACAAGGATTGGACGCTCTCCCTCTCGTTCTCCAGTTCTATCTCTTACATCCTCACGAAACCCCGACTCGGACTCGTAGAGATTATCAGTCCTGCCAGTGACTTCCAGAGTGCAACGCATCATTGGGTCGTTCCCCTCACGCTCTTCCCTGGGAGTACGGTGTTAGCAGTGTCTGCGGATATCGTGCAGGACCTGTTGCTGGTGCTTCAGGCAGGAACGGACAGCTCGTCAGTACTTCCTCGTTCAAGTCTTGCAAACACCTCGATGACGCGATACTTATTGCATCTTTGCTCTAGGCAGATCCTCGTCCACGTGCGATCCCTACGACATCCGGACGTCGGTCATCCGAGCGCGATGCTCTCCGTGCTGCATACAGTTGCGCTTCGTCCCGAAAGCGCGGACAGCATCCAAATTCATAAGGACCGTGTGGCCTGGAGCTTATCCTACGACCGCGGTCAATCTCATGACATCGAAGTTTGGGACTGGAAGTCAGGTGTGCTCGTTTGGGTATGTATGTCAATTGAAGGCTATACGTCATGCATGTCGCTGATGCCATGGACGACAGCGCAGTCGTTTTCACGCCCAGGTCTCTTTCGCTTTGCTGGACGAGTCGCGCATAGTTGCGGGCTGCCACGGGTGGAATGAGTTGCGCGTATATCATGTCGCACCCGAGGCCACCTCCAACGACCTAACGTTTATCGCGGCGCTGGGGCGCGACCACTTCGTGAGCTTGCGACTACCTGGGGGAAGTAAGCTCAAAAGGATTCAGGAATCCACTATACCGAGCCCACCCGCGGACGTTCCTTTCTGGCCGA
This sequence comes from Cerioporus squamosus, assembly GCA_022592435.1. Classification (NCBI taxonomy): domain Eukaryota; kingdom Fungi; phylum Basidiomycota; class Agaricomycetes; order Polyporales; family Polyporaceae; genus Cerioporus; species Cerioporus squamosus. The sequence goes on from JABYQS010000077.1 coordinate 113,174, forward strand.
ATCCCTCCCTCCGGATGATCACTGTCGGTCTTGACGACTCCGCCGCTTCCTCGAGGCAGAAACACTTCCCTGTTGGTCTACTCATACCCTTCGAGACGTTGCAATCTATCCTTGCCTTGCACGCCGCGTCTCGGACCCGCGTGCAGTGGGATGCATGGGGCCCACGCAGAAGCCTCCTGCTATATGTTTCCACGTCCTACCACTATCTCGGCCGGAACTTCGTGAAAAGCCAGTCCTTTGGCTCGCGCCTGGCCGTACCCCTCACGCATCATGGAAGTTGGATGCCCGGAGGCATCGCAGTAATCGACATCAACCCATATGCAGCAAGATACAGCCGCAACCCACATTTGCGTGGCACGTGGGAGGCCGAGTTACCGCGCTATCTCGACCTGAAGTCGTACTTCGGCACAGAAAGTGCAGCGCTACCGCACGTTATCCACTATGTCGCCGGGCTGAACGTGCGTGGGACTGGTACTGTCGCTGCGGATCCCTACGGCTTCACAATAGTGGTGAGTACTGCTCGCTCGACCATCGTCGGGCGAATGCTGACGCAGCTCAAGTCCGCAACCGATTGTCGTTTCGAACATGAATCGAAGGGGATCAAGTCGTACACTGTAAACACCGCCATGGAAGGCCTATGGCGGCACTAGTTCGATGCTCTTGCGGGGCATCGTCGCGGTTGCTCCGATTCATGGCCTATTGTCGAAGGGCATGATATTCTGACCTGTAGGAGTACAAGCCTCCTGGGCCTAGGATCCTCCCCGTCGTCGAGAGGCACGTTCCGGGTGAGTTGCCCTCTTCTACAGTAACTTTCGCACGCGACAGGGCGAGCACCGGGGGTGCACGCAAACATCGCTCGGAATACTCCATATCGGGTTCCTGCCTGTACGCATACTTGGCTCTCTCCATCTTTGTACTTCCGTGTAGTCGTGGAATCGTTAGACCCTTCAAATAGGACTGGAGTGTAACGCGAAGTCGTGGTCAACTAACCCAATGTCGTGGTGCTAGTAGCGACGAACGAGTATCCACTACTTTGAGCCGTACTTTTGACCTCGCATGCGACTTATGAAGCCCGAGTGAGACCGAATACTTACCTTTGGAGGAATTCAGAATCTTGCGGCCAGCGGCCAGCCAGCCCGGTGAGCTTGAGCCTTGACCTGAACAAACATCCGCATGAGCCTGCAACGTGCGCGCGCCTAGCGACGTAAGCGTGGTTGCAGTGTTGCACCGCTTTTGAGTCTGACTCAAGTTGGCATTCGCTCGTCGGACGGTCGGACGACTTGAACTGCTTTGGTTCCTCATTGCGCCCTTCTGCTAGACCGAGACTGCGTCATCTAGCGGCAACATGGATCTATACACGCCATACAGCTCAAAGGGTGCAACGACATCTCGAGGTTCAGGGACAACCGAGTTTGAGATTCTGAAGAGTTCCCACAAGTGAGTACTGACGCACCACTAGCCACCAATGGGCCTACAAAAGACCGTTACTGACAGCGTGCGATTATAACAATAGATTCCTCCGAGAGGACACAGAAGAAGAAGAAGCCAAGCTCTCCTGGGATGATAAGCTTGCCAAGAAATACTACTCGTCGCTCTACCGGGAATACGCTGTCTGCGACCTCAAGCACTACAAATCAGGGAACGTAAGCCAGGAAAACAGACGATTCGAGATGCCGTGTTACTGAATGCTACCATACAGTTTGCTTTGCGCTGGCGTACTGAAAGTGAGGTTCTCTCAGGAGCCGGGGAGACTACATGCGGCAATACCCGTTGTCCCCTGCACAACGAGTTTCCTGAAGATGGTGCCGACGTGCGCCCCGCACTTACCACACTCGAGCTTCCATTCTCGTATGAAGAGCACGGAGAAAGCAAGTTCGCACTTGTCAAGGTCGTCCTGTGCTCGAAATGTTGCAAGAAGCTCATGTGGAAGCGCAACAAGGAGAAGAAGGAACTCGGAAAGCATGAGGAAGAGAGGGGCGTGGGAGCTGCTGAAGACGCCTCCATCGCGGACACGGGACCTTCTGAGAGAAGGAAGAGGCGTCGCTCTCCAGAGGTCGAGGGTAGCCGTGACTCAGAGGAGCAGGCCCGCGGGGAGGACTCGCGCAGGCGGGTGTCTTCTCACGAGGACAAGCGCAGCCGCAGACTTCGTTCACGGTCTCAATCTCCACGCCGCCGCAAGGATGAGCATCGATGATTCGGGGCCCGTGACCATGGCCAGCTCAATGTCATTGGACCTGGTACCTCTGGTATGATTATTCCTGCTACCCAACTGTATGAACGGTCCGCTCAAATAATCACAGGTTATCTATCACGGACCACCTCGGTCTGATCGTCTTCCCATCTTCTGTATTTTTCAGAATATGCTTCCGCTTCAACTCGCCAGTATAGCAGTTCTCCCTCATCCAGCTCTCGAGCGTGTGACAACCCGGATGCACCTTCCTCACCCATGACATATCCCGCGAGATCCTGTCGTCCCGCCAGAGCGCCCACCATCCCGAGAAGTTCTGCCGCCATGTTGTCGAACCGTCGTCCTCCCGTTCGTTTGCCACGGGGTCGTCCACTCCTTCAAAGTTACCGAACCACTCGTCCAGCGTCTGGTCCACCACCTCCGCCTTCTGGCCCGTCACCTTTTCGAATGTTTGCGCGAGGTATTTCCACCCAACAATGTCGCTTGCAATCTTCAACTCGCGTCCCGAGGTTGTCTCGCGGTTGTCGAAGGCATATCGTGCAAAGAAGCCGAGGTCGGATAGCGCGATCATCGGGACATGTCCGTCTCTCACGGGACTGGCGAAGACTGCAGTCCCGTCCGCCCGCCGCTTTAGCGGTCCGAACATCATCTATGGCCTGTTGGTTAGGTGCGCGTTCTTCGCAGGGCCTATCAACTGCACGTACATTGAAAAGCATGTCCATGTACGGTCCGGAGGTCACGATGCTCCACGACATCCCGTCAACGTCCGAAGGCTGCGAACGCATCCAGTCGGCAACTCGTGCCTTGCCGTCGTAATGTTCGCAGCGGTACTGGGAGTCGTACTCCCCAGCCTGAGGGCGATCGCGCCGTTCGTTGGCATGTGAGTCTGCGCGTGATGTTCCTCCGCACACGCCACTTACCTTGAGCGAGTAATCCAGGCTGCTCCAGACGTAGTGTTTGACGGCACCATTCTGCTTCGCAAGCTCGAAGATTCTGATCCCAGCCCACACTTCCTTCTGCTCTCCTACAGTGAAGCCGTCGGTGTTGACCCATGCCCCGTACACCCCGGATAGGGCACGCGACACGGACGGCAGATCATCGAACGCCCCTGCGGTGGTCAAGGTTCAGCAACGCCTCAGAGCTTCGTGGTGCCATGTCAGACCTTTCACGCACTCCACTCCGCGGCTGGCGAGCTCCCGCGCCCGTCTGCTGTCTGGGTCGCGGGTGAGTGCCCGGACTGCATACGGTGAAGGGTTCCCGTCGGCGCAGGGTTCAAGTAGCTTGTCTATGACGGCCAAACCCTGGGCTCCGGTCGCGCCAACAACGAGGATGAGCTTTCGAGAGTCGCACGGAGACATGGTGGGCAATTATATGGCGGGTCGATGTGCGGTTCCTCCTGCTGGCCACTCCAGCCTCTTATATGTCTCGTCTGCGGTCAATATCGTCTCCAATCAGATTAGCACCGTAGTAGAGCGTCTGCCTTAGCTGCGTCTCGGATTACGTCCGAGTAAAGTTTACTACCACTACGGCGCTCGATCCGCCACGCCCGTGAGGGTTTGCTTTGGCTTGTCGTCCCGCTGTCTAGCGGCTCCGGACGCCCAAGCATCCATTAAGACATACCAAGCCATGTTCTCAGTGAGTGGATGACGTGCAACGTACGGCGCTGCAGTCTTACAATATGGTGGTGCGATGCATGCATGAATAGACGATGAGTAAGTGTATCACAATAACGACGGCTTCTATGAAACGGTATACATCGTCCGGCCGGCGACCAGAGAAACAGCCCGCCTCGTGCTGTAGGGCAGAAGCCTCCTCCCCTCACCGCTTGGAATCTTCCCGAAGATCAACGAAAGGCCACCGCTCCTCCTCCGTCGGTTCGGCTTTCCGCTTGCCCATGAGCGCCATGACCTTGTACTGCGAACCCATGCCGGTGGGATCCACAAGCCTGCTGGCGGCGTCCTCAATCTGCTTCTTGCGTTTGTCCTCTGCACTCGCCTTGAGGGCGTTGACGCGCGCCTGGAGGCCCATCCGGTGTAAGAATAGCGCTTGGGGAATGGGCCCGTGATGGCTAGCTGCATGGCACAGAGTTCAATGTCGGTCATCAACATTGCGGAACACGGAGGATGCGGGTGGGACGAATGGCCAGTCAGATGACGATTGGAGACCATTGCTCGCGAGGCAATTGACAAAGACTCACCCAAGTCGGTCACGGCCTCCTGCAGATAAGCGAAGTCTACATTCACGGTGAGGTCACATTCGCCCGGACGGTAGAACACGTCTACTATCTTGTGATACTTGAATGCCTAAAGTCAACAGAGACGAGTCAGCATCTCGGCATTTTTCCTTCGGCGCGATATGAGCAGAGGGGCAGAGGGTTTCGAGGGAGAAGTCGATGACGCGCAGTGATCGGACACGTACACGGAACGAATTTCCATATGCCCTGTCGCTTCCATAGTCCACGATGAGAGCGCTCCCCGCAGAACGAACGCCGTCCGACCCTTCTTCATGCAACAGCTCAGCCACTTGGCGGGCGATCTTGAAGGAGGCTGGAGACACCTCCACACGCGAACCGACCGGGAGCTTTTGGAAGCGCGGGGATGACAGGCCGAGCAAGGTTGAGGATGCAGTAGGAGTTGAAGATAGCACCTGTCGGAGGCGGGCTGCAAGCGTTTTCGTAGGACTGACAGATGAGAAGTCCAGTGAAGGCCCCGCGGCACCCCTCAACGGCGTAGGCGCCGCCGGATCGGGTCCGGAGGCTATGAGCAATTCCCGCCACCCCTGTTCTGTTTTCTGCCGCATGTATGTGAGTGTCAGGGAGATATAGCGGTTGAATCCGTCCTTACTTGCAGTAGATGGAACGGTAGGGCGTCAAAGAACTCGTGGGCCACGACAAGGGTGAACTTGCTAGCGTCATGGGGTATATCGTCAATCGCATCGCGCCAAGTCAAGTTCCATCCGTTCGACTGCGCAAGCGGACCAAGCTTGGCTTCCTGGGCGGAGCGCATTGCAGGACTAGTCTCCACGAGGTGTATCTCTTCAACGACCGATCGAGCAGCAGGAAACTGCGAGAAGACCTGCATAGAACGGTGATCAATCGACGACGCGAAACTGGAATATGAACAGTCCCTACACGCAGCATATCATGCATGAGCGTTCCCCGTCCAGGGCCGAGTTCCACGAAACGTATCTTGCGTGCTTGTCCGGCTAACATCCATTGGGAGAGTAACCAGACTCCGAGAAGCTATCTCGGTGCTGGAAGTTCGTACGATGTCCTCGGCATCGCGAAGGGGAAACGTACTTCACCAAACACCTGGCTAATCTCCGGACTCGTGATGAAGTCACCTCGGGATCCTATGACGGCGTTGGATGGATTCATGTAGTATCCCGCTGACGGATGCGACAGGCACATTTGCATGTATGTGGCATAAGATATCGGACCTGTGGCCTGAAATGCATTCTCAGCAAACATCTCTTGTATATACTATTCAAGGGCGACACAGAAAGAATATGTCCTTTGGCGCAAAGCCAGCTATTGTTTGGCCGACGCAGCATGACCGTGCTATGTCAGACATTCGCCAAGACCACCAATGCGAACACATGGCCACCGCACTACGTCCGCCATACAGTCATGCGAGAGTAGGAGCCAGTGATACCGGACAAGTTCGCTCAAGCCAGTGAGACGTCACTACATGCTCGCCCCTCTTCACATACATCGTGCACAGTCTGGTGCGGGGTTCCCATGTGCCATGTCATAAGTTCTTCAAACTCCTCTGATAGAAGGTGGGCCAAGAGGAATTCACAACACAGAATGACAACGACATGCATACCTTGATGGTGTCCAGTAGAATCTTTTCCACTGCAGTGACAGGCTCCGGCCCAGTCCCGTAACATCTCCTCGCAATGGCGTTCTGAGGTCTTCTCGGCCACTGGAGTGTTGCAGACCTCAGCGCGTGCACGAGCCCCCGGTTCCGCGCCCAAGTCATCCGTGGTCACTCGTCTCCGTTGGCCTCGCTGCCTCCTCTGCCGCTGTTCTGTGCCGTAATAACAATTCGAAGCAGCTGCCGATAGCACAATCCGAGTCAGAGCGAGTACAAGGATGCGGTGGACACCGTGGAGATGTAACTTGGCAGAGGCAAGGATGCAAAGCGCCCGCGCGCCTGCACGCGCTCGGAACCGCTGCAGCCTGCTGACTGTGGCTGAGGTTTTCCTGAGCCTGCGATCGCGAGTATATCTCCTCTTCTTCGTTCTGCCTCAACTGCACCCTCATCCTCAGGCTATCTACTGCGAACTCTCTACCCTTCAGAAAACACAAGAAATTCGTTTCCGTCAACGGAAAACCCCCCACCCATAATGGCTACTCGTACGTGTGATCGGCGCGCTCATACCGCACCTTCGGCTAAAAACTTGGTGCAGGCATTCAGTTCGAAAACAGCAGCGACATCGGCGTGTTCTCGAAGTTGACGAACAGCTACTGTCTGTGCGCCATTCAAGGCAGCACAAACTTCTACTCCGCGTTCGAGTCCGAGCTCGGAGACGTTGTCCCGATCGTGCACACGAGTATTGGCGGCACTCGCATCATCGGTCGACTAACAGCAGGTATGTAGGCTTTTTGGAGTTGTCTCATGTCCTCCTTCAATTCGCCCTGCCACAGGCAACCGCCATGGGCTACTCGTACCCTCCACCACCACGGACCAGGAGCTTCAGCACCTGCGCAACTCCCTCCCCGATGCAGTCGCCATCCAGCGAGTAGAAGAGCGACTATCCGCACTCGGAAACGTCATCGCATGCAATGATTATGTCGCCCTCGTCCATCCAGATATCGACCGGGAAACGGAGGAAATTATCGCGGATGTGCTGAAGGTGGAGGTCTTCAGGCAAACTATCGCCGACAACGTGCTGGTGGGCAGCTACGCTGTGATTTCGAATCAGGGCGGTATCGTGCACCCCAAGACCAGCATTCAAGACCAGGACGAGCTCAGTAGTCTACTGCAAGTACCGCTCGTGGTATGTTCCCCGTTATAGGACATTGTGGGATGCGCGATCTCATGGATGCACCTGCAGGCTGGTACCGTAAACCGCGGATCCGACGTTCTGGGAGCAGGCCTCGTGGTCAACGACTGGTGTGCGTTCACAGGGCTTGATACGACGGCGACAGAAATCAGTGTCATTGAAGCCGCGTTCAGTGCGTATCTCTTACGTCTCATCCGCCGTGCTGAGATGACCCTAACGTCATAACCGCAGAGCTACAAGGACAGAGCTCCGCTGCCGTCATTGGCGAGATGCGCGACTCGCTCATCGACAGCTGGGCATGATTCTGACGGCATACATCCGACGGTTCTCCTCTCTGTGTGTATCCATCCGTTATGTGGCAGTTCCAGGGCAAAAGCAGACTGTGTCTAGTAGTTCATCAGGCTGTACATCATCAATAGTTTGTAGACCATACTCGTGCCTCGCAGGCAACGTCGTTCGTACTCGCGATAACGCAGTCAGTGGGTTGTCATGCATGTCCTGGCATGTCGAGCGGAAGTATGGCCCATGGGTGTGATCGACGCGCCGCGCGATATGCGCGAGGCACGCGCCTTGACTTGCGCGCCCGGAACTCGCCCCATACGTCCATCCCCTTCGGACGCCCTTCATCTTGTCTTCTCCCCACAATCCCCCTATACAACCATCTACTACTTGCGCTGCTCCCCGCTCTACGCCCTGAGTTGGTCCATCGAAGCGAAGATTATCCATGGCGCTGAATATTCGCCCCGCGAACGGGCCCATACGCCCAGGTTCGGCTCCCCCGCAGAGTACGTCCGAGTCTGCACACCTGCGCAGACCGGGCGAGGAAGATCTGCGCAGGAAGATACTTAGCGGCTCGCTGGTCGATGGTACAGAGCTCCCAGACACGCCCCCCTTGGATCTCATGCCCCAGCTACAGCGCTCCGGCCCCACCATCGTGAAGACGCGTACGGGCAGCGTGCTGCAGCGCGGTTTCATTCTCAAGACAGATCATTACCCCTCAGGTATGCTGCAGTCATGATGTCAATAATGCAAGGACGCGCTGAGCATGGAGCGATACAGGCCGAGCTCTTGACCTCGACATCAACGTGCATGGCGCACCTAACTTCCGTGCACCCAGACAGGGCAATCTGAACGTGTATGGCGTTGCGCAACCGCGCACGCAAGGCTTGCGGGCTATCCTATCCGTCCTACGCTGTCGACCAAACCTTGCGCGACCCACCCATGTGGTATGGTTTTGCACGCGAGAGGAGCCTTTAGGTACGTGCTTTCCAGCAACTCGGTGGAGGAGTGTAGGCGGTACTCGCAGTTGCAAGAGGTTGCTTGTGTCAAACTGGTGTTGATAAGAGCCACCCTTCAAGTGTATATCCGGTCGTCCGTTCGTTCTTCGCGACGCGTCGGAGCCCAGACGAGCGCTGAAGCTTTCTGACCGCGCGGAGAATCTGGAAGAGATTGAGCGACGATTGAAGGCCGACATCCTCGCAGAAGCTGCCAAGTAAGTACCAGTAGACAAGGTACGTTGAATGCCAATAGTGATTTCGCGCATAGGTTCGGAGGACTTGTCCTGACCCACAACGAAGTTGGTGAGAACATCGCGATGAGCCCTCGCGGATTGACTTGGTCTTGATCTGTTCTTGCTGCAGCTTCTGACTCAGGGGAGGGAGCAATTCTTCCTACATGGACCGCGGTCGACACGAACAATGTTAGGACGCAGCGAGAGCTCATGGAGAACATGAAGAAGGATGGGTGGAATGTTGACGTACGTTGCCCTTTGCAGATATAATCTCCCCCAGTGACTGATTCTCTCACACAGTATTATCGGTACGCCTCACGCTTCCGAACCCCTCGAAAGAAGTCATCTCCTGACTTTCGTGCAGCATTCCCATCTCACCAGAACGACCAATAGAGGTATGTCCTGAATGACTACTTGCGCAAATTCTCGATCCTAACTCTGCCCAGGACAACTACCTAGATGCCTACCTTAGTGTCATCAAAGAGACGGACCCTCTCACGACTGCTCTCGTCTTCAACTGTGGTATGGGTGCTGTCCGGACCACATTCGCCATGGTCGCCGCCTGTATAGTTCGGAGGAAGCAGCTGATTGACCGTGGGCTGGAGGATCCATACTCTGCTAAATCTGTCGGGTCGAGGTCAGGCGTTAGCACGGTAGGTCTGAATGTCGCCCGTCATTCGATCCTCCCTGATTCGTCACCGTGCGCATTACAGCCGTCAGGAATGTCTCCAGTGAGTATGATCATCGTGGGCGTGCACCACAGTGGCTAATTGCACGCTAGCCAACTAACGCCAAGATCATGCAAGCACTCGAACAAGCGAACGCACAGCAAGACATGAACCGTTCACTTCTCCGCATCACGTACATTCTCCAGCAATGTACGTACCCATCTATATGTGTCAGTAGAGTGTATACAAACGTTCAGCAGATCTCGATACCAAAAACTCGCAATCCGCAATAGAACTGCTGCTCACACAGCCGTCGCTCTTGGACGCTCTGCGGAAGGCTCATATGGGCAACTACGGCGTCATCTTGAGTTTGTTGGGCTGCCTCGAGCACGGTGTTAAGGCGAAGAAGCTCGTGGATAAGGTCATCGACGTCTGTGCGTTACTTTTTCTTACGCTCTCGTGCTTGGCGAACTCATTCGGCATAGGCGACCATGTTGTGAATCTGCGGGAAGAGATCTTCTTGAACAGGATACGATACTCGCTCACAACAGCCGTCGACGACAAGGAAAGAGATAATTTCCTCAGCAAGGCTGTGAAGTCTCTCGAGAAGTAGTAAGTGATAATCTGCTCTCCTGTTGCATGCCGTATGTCTTACCATCGTCTACGAGCAGCTTCTTCGCCATTGCGTTTGCGAACTATGTCGAGATGGAGGACGACTTCAGGCAAAGCTTTGCAGACTGGCTGAAGGTGGGTCCTCCTCACTGTGCAGACATGTAGATGCCCATAGCCCACTGACCGGCAACGTTCAGGCAAGAACAGAGATATGGAAGTAAGCCATCGTTGAGACACTTCCCACGGTCTACCTCTGACTGCTATACAAAGTCAGGTCATGTTCCTGCGCAAGGCCCACGGTTCGAAGCTGAACGTGTTCGCGCCCATCAACGACCTCTCGACGCTCTCTAGGACCGGTGCCGACCGTCGCGCACTATTGCCGGGTCAGCAGAACGACGTTGTCGTCGCTGGCGGACAGATACTTGGGGACGAGTACTCCGACCACGTTGTGAAGGTGTGTGCAACTTCCACTACCGTCGTCACCCACGATCACCAATGGCTGCGACATAGAACCGCAGCGGGATCATCCTTCGCGAAGGCACGCTGCTCAAGTCAGACCAGTGGCTCAGTCGCTCTGCGAACGTCTCTGACGGCGTCCGAGGCGCGATCAACTTCCGCAACATCCCGGGCACAAATATCTATGCGCTCGGTCAACCAACGCTGGAGGCGATCGACGAGGTCGTGCGCCGTGTTCATGCGGCTCATCCAGAAGCATCACGGATCATCTGGATCACGCTGCGCGAGGAGCCTATCGTCTACGTCAATGGAGCACCATACTGCTTGCGAAGGGAGCGTTTCTCACTTCGCAACATGAAAGGTCAGTGGTGCCACCCCGTTGCAACGTATTAGAGGGATTGACCGAGCCCCTACAGACTACGGCGGCATTTCTGCTTCGCGACTGGAGGTCCTCGAGGAGCGTCTGCGGGACGATGTCATCAACGAAGTCCACGCCTTCGGCGGACGGTGGGTACTCTGCACCATCGTCTTCTTGTGCCATCCTCATCGCTCCATTCACTTCTTTCAGCGTCCTCTTGCATACCGAAACGCCTGATGGTTCTGTTATCCCAATCTGGGAGGAGGTCAACAGCGAAGACATCATGGTCCTCAAAGACGTCATGGCGCAGCGCAGACATATCAACGACCACGTCGAGCTCGGATACGCACGCATACCATCACAGCGGAGCGTCCGCCAGACTTCACGGACCTGAGCGAGCTTATTGAGGTCATGATCCGCAGCAACGCGACTGGTGCCCCGGTGGTCATCAACTGCCAGCTGGGACGTGGGCGGAGCACGCTCACGTCGGTCATCATGCTGCTCATCCAGCAATGGCTCGCGACTGCAACCCGGGTCAGAGACCCGACGACGCCGGGCCCGTTGCAGCGCTCCATGACGAACGACCTCATCCCGCACCACAATGCCCGTCAGTCGTACCAGATCATCAACAGTGAGTAGTACACGTAGTACCTGTCCTGTCCCGTCCAGCGTCGCTGACATCGCACAGACCTGCTCCGAGTGATCCGCAAGGGTCCGATGGTGAAGCAAACAGTCGACGACGCGATCGACCGATGCGCGCAAGTGCTCAACCTGCGCGACTCCATCGAAGAGGCGCGCATGCGCGCAGAGCAGGCGACGGACGAGCGGCAGCGGAAGCAGCACGCGCACCGCGGCCTGCAGAACCTGCGCCGGTACTTCGAGCTCATCATCTTCCAGGCGTACCTGCAGTCCACGGAGCCGGACACGATGCAGACGCAGCAGTCGTTCGAGTCGTTCGTGAAGGACCGCCCGGTGATCAAGACGTTCGAGAAGCAGCTGCTCTCGGAGGACCTGGACACCCTCAAGCCGCTCGAGCGCGTCGATGTTTCGGAGGGGGTGCCTCTCCCGGACGAGGTGGAGAAGGTCGTCGCGAACCGGTCGGGGAGCATACTGTCTGCGTCGACCATCCTCAAGAGCGACTTCTTCTCGAATCTTCAGAAGATGAGCTTGCCGGAGTACGTTCTCATTTTCCCGCCGAAACCCGGTGGCTGACTTCCGGTGGGCAGGCGCATCGAAGGCGCACCAAACTTCCGGCGCGTGCCCCTGACTCTTCGGCTCATCTCTACGTCCGCGTCATCCCCAGGCAGCGATCACTTCGACTTTGTCACCGGCAACGATAACAAGTGGGTCTGTGGCAGGTGCGTGCGCAGTGTGTACTTGTACAGCGTGGTGCTCCCCCTCACCAAGCTCAACCTTCAGCGGTATGCCCACGGTCGACGGGCTGAGGCGTGCGTTGCAGCGGGTGAACGCCCACCCGGAAGGAAGCAACAAAGTGTACTGGACGTCCCTGCGCGAGGTCAGCCCTGCCATTCTGCTCCGATGTCCGCGTGTGCTGATACTTACCGCCCGCAGGAACCGGTGATATACGTCGCAGGCCGCCCGCACGTTCTGCGACTGGTCGACAAGCCGCTCGAGAACGTCGAGTGAGTTCTGTTTACGTCGTGGGCGGCCGTCGCAGTCCACTCATGTTCACATTGTGTTTCAGGGCCACCGGGGTGACCACGGCGGTGGTCGAAACCATGGAGGACAACCTGAAGCGGGATGTCATCCGTGAGGTCCGGGCGGGTGATGGCCGCATCCTGCTGCACGACGAGGTGGAGGAGCGTCCGGGTGTCTTCAAGATCATCCCGATCTGGGAGCAGGTCGAGGAGAAGGAAATCATGACTCCGCGCGACGTGTACAACCTCATGGTCCAGGAGGGCTACAAGGTCGGTCCGAGAGCTCTCTTCGGTGTCTGGATCGCGAAGATTGACTTTGCTCGATGTCTTGCAGGTTGACTATGGCCGGGTGGCAGTGGTGCGTATTCGAACATCTCGCTGGGTCTGGACGCGTCTCCGAGTCATCCCGTCGCTCACCGCTCGCGCAGACGGACGAACAGGCCCCGCTTCCGGGCGCGCTCTCGCAGTTGCTGATGCGCGTGCGCACAGGGCTGCAGAGCGGCGAGGCTGCGGACTTCATCTTCAACTGCCAGATGGGCCGCGGACGCACGACGAGCGGGATGGTCACTGCCTGCCTGATCGCGACGACGATGGCCTGGGAACACGCCGCGGAAGACAAGATCTCGGGAGAGGACCAGAACGCCAACGCCCTTGAGCACTACGATGCGATGGACGGGCCTTCCGAGGAGGAGGCGTATCTCGCAGGCATGTCTGTCATAACCTCGAAGGGTGAAACCGGCCGCTGACGGAGTGCGTGCAGGAGAGTACAAAGTGATCCTGCAGCTCGTCAGCGTGCTGTCGCATGGGAAGCTGGCGAAGCGGCTGACCGACCGGGCGATCGACCAGATGCAGGATGTCCAGAACCTGCGCAAGGCGATATACGAGTGCGTGTCCCGGGGGCGTTTGATTGCACCGTGGCACTGAGACAGGAACGCTGACTGCCCCTCTCCCTCTCTTCCCTCCCCTTGGCGCGACGCAGCTACAAACTGAAGGTCGAGGCGTGCGAGAAAGGGAGCGCAAAGCAGCGGAAGCTGATGGATCTCGGCGTGAACTACTTGTATGGCGCATTCCCGGATGCGCATGGGTGATTGCTGACCTGGGGCGGTGGCCGCGGCGCTGCGGGTTTGCAGGTACCGGTACGGCACGCTGATCGTGTTCGCGAACTACCTCGTCGAGATGCGGGAGGGCCAGTCGGAGGTGAGCTTCCCGGAGTGGCTGCAGACGCGGCGGGAGATCACGATGCTGCTGGGACGGCGGTCGCTGGACTAGAGGAGTGCGGGTGTGCTTTGCTTCTTGTACTACGAATCCGATCTGCTACATGGGTATGCTACGTCAGACTAATAGGACGTCGTTGATGTGCACCGCGGAGTCAGGATCACGATGCGCGCGCCGCGGAGGACGAGCTCGAGGCTGAGGAAGGGAGACGCCGGAGGGAGATAAATATCAGTCGCCGTGGCAGCTGCACGTGATGGGAGAGCTGGCTCACCGCCTTGGACGGTTTCTTGGTTGGCTGCTGCTGTCGCCCTCTCCGCCCTCTGAGTCTCCATCTCGCTCGACTCGGGCCACTCCTCGCCTGCCCCGCGCGCGCACATCGTCGACGCCGTCCTCCACGACTACGCACCACGAAGCCGCCTTCTTCATCTGACACACCGCCGGCTGGCATAATTCCCTGCGCACTCTCCTCGCTTCCTCGCTCGCTCTCCTGCCCGCTCTCCTGCTCTGCTGCCCTCCCGCCGCTGCAGCCTGCTTGCCCTCCCCCGTCCAGTCGTCTCCTCCCTTCCCATCTGCAGCATCCCAAGTCGCCTTCCCGCTGCCCCACACGAATGCATGCGTGCAGTCCATTGCAGAGGCGAGTCCCGCCCTGATCTTCGACCCGCCACTGACGTCTGCACGCGCAGACGAAGGCGTCGATCAATCTGCAACGCGCATAGCATCCGGAGCTCAAATGTTGTGGGACAAGGAGAGGTGAGTGCACGCCGCCTACTGCCCCCTTCCCCCCGCGTTTCCCGTGCATCTTGTGCACAAACAAGTCGTTATTTTCCATGTATGCCATACACACCATCAAATACATGCTTTTGAACACAATTCCGCGCCGGAAGCGAGTCTCCAGCGTTCTCGGCGCTGCTTCGCGCCCGCCCGTCTCCCCGTCTCCTCGTTCAGCTACGTTCTGCCCCGCCCCGCCTCGTACACCCAGCCAGACCTGTGATATATATTGAGCCCAGCCTGTGCGATCGCTCAGACACCAGTCCGGCGCTGTGCGCAACTGCCAGCATCGTCGCAGCTGTCCCGAGTCACCCGTAGGTGAGTCCCCGCTTCTTCCGCACACAGCTACCCCATTTCACCCCCCTACAGTACCCAGAAGGGCTCAATTCAACCGCAAGAAGCCCTAGTCTACACCCCGCGCTTCCCTTCGGCCGCGGCCCTTGGGCGACTTATAGCGCAAAACTCGCTTTTCTCCCGCAGGCGATGGTGCCGCCTTCCTTCTCGCCAAGCAAGTCGGCGCGCGTCGCACGCATGCTGTTTCAGTGCTGACGGCGCATACAGACCATTCTCAGCTTACAGCGCGCAGAGTTGAACCGATTCCCGACCTCGAGACCGACGTTTCTGCCACGGACCGAAGAAACTCACCCGCCGCGCGGCCGTCAGTCGCTGCAATCGCTCGCAAGCGAGTGTCCCGGATGCACCACGTCAGCCCGAACCAAGCCATATGCGTTTCGCCCGCGGAGACGAACTGCTCGCGTGGCTATGCCGCGATCTGTGCTGCGCAAGTGCACAGATCCGGACGACGACGACTGACGTGGTACGCACTCGGGCCCGGCGTTCGTGCCCCTCGACGCTTCGTTGTACACCGCTCTGACATCTCTGACCTCTGCAGGTCGATCCGGCATGGTCGAGAAATCGGTCCACGGTGCCGATATCGTCGTTCTCGCACACTGTGCCACCACCTCGCCCGGCCTGTCCTCTCCCCCTGCCGGCCCTCCACGCTTATTGCTCTCCCCTCAGACCGCTAACTAGTCTATGCTAACACTCACTACAAGCCGCACAGCAGCAGCGCACCGCCAAGCGACCGGGATGTCGCCTACCGGCGCCATGCCCTGTCCATCACCGCGCCCGCCATGTCTCCCGCCGCTCTGCTCCCCGCACGCTCAAACTCTGCTCACCACCGACACCGATCATTCCGCGTCGAGAGAGCCCGCTCCCGTGCGAATTCGACGCGGTCGCGGTATTGCCAATTCCTTGCGTTTTCGCAACCGGCCCCACTTCCCGCCGTCGTCCCGACGCGACTACGCAAGCACGATCCGTGCGACCCTGTCAGCCATGCAACACCGACACCGGGGTACGTATACGGCCGGTTTCCAGCCGCCTGGGACGACTTCTCGAATTCGCCATCGAGGCGGGCAGGCTCAGGGCCGCCTGACTCGTCCTGGCCGTCCAGCCGCCGCCACCTCCCGAACCGCCGTGAAACTGCGTGCGACGCTCAACGGAGCCCAGTACTCCGTGTCGCAAGCGTTTGCAGCCGTCCGGGACGACTTCGCAGACCCACCATGTTGGCGGGCAGGCTCGGGACCGCCCAACTCGTCCTTGCCGTCCAGCCGCCGCAGCGCCTCGAACCGCCGCGCAACCGCGTACAACGTTCGGCGGGGTCTATTACTCCGTGCTAGGAGCATCGCATCTGCAGCCGTCCGGGACGACTTCTCAGACCCGCCGTGTTGGCGGGCAGGCTCGCGACGCGCCCGTCCAGTGACTCCTCGCCGCCGCCGTGCAGCTCCCGCCGAAACTCGGACCTCGGTGCGATCCCGGTCGACACCGGCTCAACCCCCTACGTCCGACCGAGTCTCACCGCCCTAGGCTGAATTTGGGAACCCGACTGTCGTCTCGTGTCGACAGTTGTGTCTGCCGGCAGTGGTGAAGACATCGTGCCGGGACCTCCCACGACCGCAGGCGATCCCCGACCCCTTCGCAGCGTTACGCACGACACCGAAGGAGTCCAGACTCCACGGGCAGCGGGTAGCAGAGCCGCGCCATGTCTGGGGCAGGATCCCGCCGCAAGAATGGGCGTTGGAGAACACCGGTGCAGACGTCCCTACCGGACAAAACGTGCCAGTGGACGCGAGTCTGGTGAGCTGCCAGTCCGGGCGTGCCGGAGCTCGGTCTGATCTTCCATGACGCGCTCTTCCAGCCGACGAAACGAGTTGCACGAGCCTGCGCGACGACTCAAGCTTCAAGAAAGACACGGGGCTCAACCCGGCGCGTCTGACGAGCCCGAGAAGTGAGAGAGCGCCCCGCCCGCCGTATGGGCCGGCTTTGCAGAGGGACTCGGGGCGGACTCGTGCGGGAATGGACAGAGAAGACGTCGGGCGGTCTGCTGATTGCTTGCGTGCATGGGATGGTGAGCCCGAGATGGCGATCGAGTGCACGCCGCTCACGATGTGCCTTGCGCCTACACGACGGGACACGACGGGACGATATGGACGCGACCGACGAGCCGCAGATGCCCATCGGGAGCCGACGGGACATGCAGTGGCGGCAGCGCTCCGCTTCGTCGTTGCCAGAGGTGCACAGGACGACGAGCTCGAGGGCGGTGGCCCGTTCGCTTGGCGGGCTGCAGCGTGCAAGCGCATTGTTCGGGCGACGTGTTGTACTACTGCTGGAGCTGCATGTAACGTACGTTAACTCGGATCAATCTCCTCACACTGCAGTAGGTCTTACGTGCGTGCAACGGTGTCGGGCGGCGTCGGGGCATCTTCTCGAAGTCGGGCGGTTGTCGGGAGACTTGAGAGGGCGGTGGCAGCGTCTCGGACGGCGGGCGCACACGCAATCCTGAAGGCGAGCATGTGCGCGTTCAAGTGGCCTGCGAACTCCCAGCGCACAATCGTTAGTTTACTAGTCGTCATGAACAGTCTGCTGCTTACAAAGATGGAGGGATGCGCCTGCTTTCGAGGACTTTGACTAGCGTGAGTGAATCAATACGCCAATGCTGAAAAGAGAAGGCCCATGCTTACTGCTGTGGACGTGAACTTGCATGCCCGCTCGCTGCTGTCGGGACTAGGCCTTCGAAGCGTCCTTGAGCGAAGCTCTCCGCCCTTCAGGGCGTACGGTGTACTAGTACATGTCAAACCGGCCTGACGCATGAGCACGCCATGACCAAGAAGAACCGCCGTGTTCTGTTCAAGAATGTACATGTTAGCGCAGCATTCGAGGAGTCAACATGACAAGTACTTACCCTGAGACGCGGCACGGACTGCGGCCGCGCGAAGTCCTGTGCCTCGAGTCCAATAGGAGAACTACCAAGTAACGGTGCAATCGCATCTGTGGAGAAAGGTGTCAGCGGTGAGCTGCACTGACACGAAGACGTCCCTGAGCTTACGTCGGTATAGCGAACACGCGGCAGACTTGAAGTCATGTCAGACTGTTGCAAGCGGCGTCTTGAGGACTACTAGCCAGACGACGTTTCTGTCAGCACGGAAGGAGAGCGGCGGTGGAGCACGGAGCGAATCTCGACTTACTCTCAGCCGAGTCGAGGCCGCTCTGCTTGGCCGTCGTCCTGAACAGCGAGAACTGCGAACGGGCAGGTCAGAGATATGGTATGCGAGTAATAGGGAAGTATCGTGAAGGTGCTTACCGAACGGCGTACTACTACTTGTAAGTGAATGTCGCTCGTGCCTCGGACGGCAGACCACGTCGCAGAGCCTAACGAGGATAGGTAGATGAAGATGTACCGTCCGTAAAAGTGAGGCCACTCACCCGCAATATGTGTCGAGTGTTCAGCTGGTCGAGACGTTCTAGCAGCAATGGCGTGAGCCGGCGGAAAGCGGAGAAGGATGAAGTGCGGACCTTTGCATCCGACCCTCGGACTGAACTGCAAGCGGTCAGCGGCGGAGTCAACGCAAGCACAGTGAGTAAGTACTCGTCAAGGATGTGAAGGAATGAGTTGAAGAAAACCGAGGGAGAGGCAGCTTGTAGCACCTGAAGGTAGGTGTGAATGGACACATGTGGACAACGAGATAGGAAGGCGGAGAAGACGAGAGCTACGGGACCGGGGGTGGTGTATAAAGATCATGATACACGGGAAAAGGCTCAATAGCATAGATGTAAGGAAAGCATAGGATGTGGCATGGTGTACGGAATATACAGTAAGGGTGATGGGATGGAGCGGGGACATAAGTACGTGGGGACACGCGGGAGGAGAGAACGGTCTGGCGGGGTTCTTATATCTCGCAGAGAGCATCTACAAGTCACGGGAAGTCAGCGAGCTGAACCTTGTTCTGTTGAACACTCACAATCCCACGATGGCTTTGCGTGACCTGTATAGCCCGACCGGAGAGAGGGCGGGGTGCTCGGGAGGGGAGAACAGAGGATGCGGTTTACCCTGACGGAGGAAGGAGACTTGGACAGCTCTAGGTGAGCGGAGACGTTGAGAACGCAGCACGGCTAACTTCGTAACGTAAGATAGACGCTAGAAGCTTCGTCATTGGATTGTGCCCCAATTTTTGAGGTACAGACCTTGAATGAAGCCAGGAGGACGGAGTCCTCGATTACGAGCGATTTAGCGACACTCCCTGCAATTCGAGAGGCATTGAGCAATTACATAGAGCAGGAGTAATATGAGCTCTTACTGTAGGACTCCTTCATAGGTCTAGTGGGGCAGCCCTTGTCGGTCCTAGCGTGCTCGTCGTGGATTCATGGTGCCCGGTGCCGCGTAGGACTCTTCAATCCAGGCCCTCGAGAGTCATCTGTTGGGAGGTATATTGCCACGTCAGTCACTCTAATTGTAGCCCTGTTAAGAGTACTAGCCTCTACATACTCTCTGTGGGTGCTCGTTTTAGGCAGGAGAGCTGCAGCAAGGCGCGAGAGCAAGGGCGGCGTTCCGTATCGAAGAGCGTCTAGATTGCCATTTTCGTCGAAACATCATCACTTCGGCGCAGCGGCCGGCTCACTTCCTTCCTCCTCTATGGCTTCTTCTGTTGCATTCCAATCTTGAAGTATCAATTCTGAGGCATCCCTTGTATTGAACAGATATGCCATGGTGCATCCAACTTGAAGGTGTGTACTTTCTACTCACTACTTCCCAATATCATCAGTAAATGGCCGAATTTATCAGCTTACTTAGGCATCTTAGCTCAGATTAGCAGGTTCTGGCGCCTGCAATATCACACCTCCATCTCAACCGTTTCCTCCCAAATTTTGAGGGAACGTGCACAGCCCTACCGTCTACGTACCTGCCACGTTTCAAAGCAAACGGACATGATTGGAGCGAGAATGAAGGCAAGCAGTGAGACCGGCCTTTGGGCCACTTGGGAGTGCACAGCCACGCGTGTTTGGCGCCCATAAGCGCCGATCTTAGGGCTCTTATTGGCCTCCTAAGTCGTCCTAAGATAAGCTAAGTTCACTAATAAATTCGGGGTTTTACTGATGATGTATTCTTTCACAGCAGGCATGTAGTACTGTACTGTGTACCTGCGATTGATTCAGACAATTCTGACCAGCTCTCCACACATCCGCCAGGTACGTCGCTTTGGATTAGATCTGCGTTAGACCGCAACTTGTATAATGCATGCATTTCCCGGTGATAAATTGACTCGAGTGTGCCACCCTGGCAGGCTGCTGACAGGAGTCCGTGCCAGTGAATTTATTGAGGGAAAGTCCGGGACTGAGTTCGCCCGATAGCACTCAATAGCACCTCACCAGATGCACCCGGCTTCCATAACTGATAGCGGCTGACTTCTTATATTATGGCTTCTTGCTTCGATGTCCTTCCCCCGGCGGCCATTGCGATCAATGGCTCTCAAGTTTCACCCGTAGTCTCAGTCGCGGCTCTATGACCTGACCTATCTTCAGTGGGTCTTCAAAGGCTTTCCACCCAGACGACATAGAGATGCTCTGCAGCGCGAAGTTCTAAGCAATGTATGAGCTTGCTGCCTGGATAAATCCAAAGGTGAGCCTATTTTGAGCCCGGTCACCGTGCGTATTTCTCTGTTGGCAACCGCCGCCGGCTTCTGCCAGTGTCCGATCCAGGGTCCATGCTTCGATTACTAGATCCTTGACATAGCTCGCTGGCTTCTCCCCTTGAGGCTCATCCATACCCCTGTAGCTCTCTCCCATATAGACACACTACATGGTAGGGGTGAACTTGGCTCACTGTTGAGCATACAAGCTGATGGCCCGGACATGCAGATGGTCAGTGATTTGGGCGTGCCGCTGCTGTGAAAAGACGGAGTTACGTGTCTTCTGTAGCTTCTGCCGCAGGGTCTGATTTACAAACGGCATTGTCTAAACCCTTCCCACGTCAAGATGTCCGTGCATTCTTCATCATCGTGCGCTGCTTGTTCGGATTCTGATTGTGCACTCCAGTTGCAGCCTTCTGCAAGTTCTCCTAAGCGGCAGACCTCCAACAATACCTCAAAGTCAAGCAATGATTCATGAATGAACAAATATCTTCATACATATGTGTGCATAGTGAACAGATAGGACATCGAGAGGACTCGAAAGTGTGCTAAGGTTCCGTGCGAGGAAGCATGCCGAATGCTTCGCTCAGTACTTCGCTTACGAAGTGCTTCTCGAGGCGCTGCGGAAGATTTGGAACCGGCCGGAGCCTTCCGCAGTCCGAGGTTCAGCGATGTATGCTCGGGAGTTCTTTCCTACTTTCACTATCCCCCGCCGTACGTGTTGCACGACCGCCCAGCCGACTTCAACGCGCTGCCATTAAACAGAGCTTGCCAGCGTTGCGCAAAGAATCCCTGAGCAGCAAAGTCACGCTGTGCGTTGCAGGGAACACACTTCGTCTTGACTGACACGTCAGCGGGTATAGAAGAGGCGGTCTTGGACAAGAGGCCACAAAGAGCTGCTCTTCATGGTCTCTTGTCCCCAAGGTGCGGCCTGAGCATGTCGAAGCTGAAACGATAACTCACCGTGACTATGCTGTACAGATCTCCAGACAGAATCTGCAAGCGGTGAATGGCAAACCAGCAAGATCTCTGGGGAGTTTGCAGTCCGATGTGCGGTTCGCAGGACTCCGCACGCATATCTGAGCTCCCAGAGGCAGTCAGCAAAGGCATGTCGCATGATAACCAAGCAGATCAGAGCGGAACTCACGCCAGATCACAGTCCCGAGTGGATGCGTGCTCGAGGAGGGCGGGGCCAGACATGGGCGAGAAGACTTGCAGCGCGGCCGCCGCCGCCATAGTATGGTTATAGGTACGTACCTCGCGATTCGTTCCGTGTATGCCTTCCAGCAGTCACCTAGCAGCAGCGCACACCGAGAAGAGGTCGCACGCCCAGTCAGAGGTCGCACAAGAGGAGTCAGATACGTGTTCGAGACTAGAGAGAGCAAGCTGGTGAGAGCGCACTGGCGGCCGGTGGCAGTGGTGGAGGAGGAGGAGGAGGTAATATTTCGGTAGCGAGATAAGGTACAGGCGTCTACTACCGCGAAATCTACTTACATGGCGTCCCCGTAGGAGAGTCATCGCGGCTCATCCTGTTGTAATCATACATAAGGGAGCAGGTACAGTATTGTGCCGAGCAGCCCCACCTACGACAGGAAAGGCTCCTACATCCCAGATACTAGTCCTCTAGTCTGAGCACAAGCCACAACAAAGTCCAAATCAGCCCCCACGGGTTACCATCCTGTAGCACTCCGCATCACAATAACAAAAGTTCTACGGTACCGTAGAAGAGCAGTAGGTCTCCAGATCACGGAGAACTAGCACAGGTGTACTCTCACAGAGGAGGAAGACAGCGTGAATGTACTCCGCACATGGTCGCAGGAGGACATCCGAATGTAGGATAAAGTCCAGCAGCTTCCAGCCACCCCATTGCCGACGCACTCTCGCGAACACGGCAGAGAGCCTATCCGCCGTGGAGAAGAACTGTGTTCGAAGTGCGCTGATAGCAGCATTGGGGCAGTAGAGTAAAACGTGTGGTTCATCCTCGATGGAACCGCGACGTCGGCAGAAGCGACAGGCGCGCCACCTGTGAGGTACTACGTCAGCTTCAGGTAGGCGGCGAAGCACCTCGATCGCGAGTGGGTGCTCAGAGCACATGAGCCGCACCAGAGTGTTCCGCAGCCGAGCATTGGACAGCGAGAGGTACGCGCGAAGTGCGCACAACTCGGACAGGGACGAGGGTGGCTTCGAGCGATAGCACAACCTGGCTTGGAAACCCGGCAGACGAGCCGCGGAGCGCATTGTGGTCGTGAAGAACTCGAAGAGGGAGTGTTGCAGGTCGGTCAAGCACAGGCGCACCCTGTCTGTCTCGGGGTAGGCGTTGAGTGGGAGCGTGTATACTGGCACCGGCAGCGACGCAAGAGCATGGTAGAGGTCAGACCACCACGAAGACGCTGGACCGCCAGCTGCCGGGGAACGGGTAGCGAGGGCATAGCCGTCTCGAAACGCCGCAGCAAGATGTGTCGGGCCATCGGTGAGGATGTAGAGCAGGTAACGCAGGGCGAGGGCGAGCCGCCGATATCGCAAGGGCCAGAGGCCCGTATCAATGTACAGTGGCGCAATCTGACACTGCGTACCCAGAGACAGGACCCGACGGAGGAACGCCAACTCGACCTGCTCCAGCGGGCGGAGGGCAAGCGGCTGGACATCGAGGACGATTTCACATCCGAATGTCAGATGTGGTTCGACCAGGGACGGTACATGCGGAGCGCGATGGGCGGGTGCAGGGGGCCGATGTATTGTTGCAGAGCCAGAGCCCCATTCGCCACCTTCCGCGCCGATTTCTCCTTCGCAACGTAGTGGAGTTTGAAAATATTGCGCGCCGATGAAGTCACCGTCACGCCGGTGTAGACCGCCGTTTCGACCCAGGCCAGCGGTCGCCGCTGTAGGGTGAGAACAGGTGGAGGGGACGGCACAGGGCCAAAGAGCGCCGCAAAGGTCTTGGGGACGCTCGGCGTGAGGGAATTGTCACCGCAGTACACTTCAAAGTAATCGAGCTTCGCCTGGGCTGCACGTGTTGCTGTGGAAGCCAGCATAGCGTCGTCAGCAAGCCACTGGTGGGAGACGACGGCGCCATCGAGGGCGATGTCGTCGGGATCGGGCGGCAGCTCGAAGTCCGAGATGAATAGAAGCCAGAGAATCGGCGATGCGGGGTCGCCGATGAGGATTCCAGCTGCCGCCGAGAAAGCATCCTCACTGGTCCGGCCTTGGAAGCGCACGACGTAGGACAAGTGCGAGTAGAGCATGCGGAGCCAGTCAATGAGAGGCCCATTTGCTCCCCAGCGAGCGAGCTTGGCCCACAGAGTGTGCTGATCGACTGACGGGAAGGCGTTCTTGAGATCCAAGAAGACCACGATCAAGGACCGGCCGAGCACACGTGCCTTCTCGATCAGAGCCCGTAGCACGAACGCGGGGTTCTGGGTGCGATGGTGCTTGCGGAAGCCGCTCTGGTTGGGAGGGATCCGACCAGAGGTTTCCGCCCAGGCACGGAGCCGCCGTTCAATGAGAAGGGTGAGAGTCTTGAGTGCACAGCTCTCGAGCCCTATTGTGCGGAAGTGTTCGGGGAGGTTCCCCGGCTTGCGCGGTTTCTTCACTGCCGCGACAGTTGCACTCAGCCACTGTCGGGGTGCCGTGCAAGTGTCGATGCACTGCTGGAAGAGAGAGGCAAGCTCCTCCGAGGGACAGTCGAGGACGGCCCGGTAGTCAAGGCCATCAGGGCCCCGAGCGGACTGCATGTTGTGGGTGCGGATGTGCTGCTTCACATCGTCGAGTTCCGCCACGGTGACGGCGCCGAAAAGTAACGCTCGGGCGTGGTGTCAACAGTGCAGCGGGGGAGTGAACGAGTAGTGATCCGATTGAGGGCGCGTTCCAGCTCGTTGAAAGACTGCGGGAGCTCCGCGGGAGGATTCATCCGCATCGCGAAGTCGGCCTGCAGTTCAGACAGAGTCACCTTAGCCGGCCGCAGTTTGTCGCAGGTGAAAGCGCGGAACGCAGGCCAGAACGAGGCTTCTGTTGGAGCAAATAGGACGCTGCGTAAGTTCGTGCGCCGTATAGCATGGACCCCGGCAGGGAGCTCGAGCAGCGAGTCCGGGAGGAGGTCATCTAGCTGAGCACGCTCAGCAGGGG
The DNA here is from genome assembly GCA_022592435.1 of Cerioporus squamosus. Taxonomy (NCBI): domain Eukaryota; kingdom Fungi; phylum Basidiomycota; class Agaricomycetes; order Polyporales; family Polyporaceae; genus Cerioporus; species Cerioporus squamosus. Next base: position 137,702 of record JABYQS010000077.1, read on the forward strand.
ACTCGTCTGCGAGTACAGCCCGGGCATGTTGCGAGATGCGCGGGAGCGGGGTGTACACCTTTGAGCAGGTGAGATAGCACGGATCGTCCGCTGTCGGGGCCGCCGGCCAGTGTGGAGGAGGCTGGACGCCAGGCACGGTCACGTCGGTACTCGCCACCTGTGTAAGGGCCTGGTCCGCGAGCTGGCGGGCAAACTGGAGGTACGGAGTCGTTGCCTGCAGCACCGGATCAATGAGGTAGAATGCAACAGGGGCGGGACGGGCATGGAGGAGTCGGGCCAGTTGCTCGAGCAGGTCTCCATGTTGGCACGTCCAGCGTTGTGCGGCATGCTCGAGCGCCCAGTGACAGACTGCGTGGGGAAGGAAGCGATCCGTAGACCAAATGCGCAGTGACCGGGTGGGATCCGCAGTGGCGTGTGCGTCTGCAAGCGCGCGACTTGTCCGGCGTCGCACGTCGCAACTTCGACTTCGATGTGCGACGACTTACCTTGCTCAGCAGTGACCACAGCACGCCAGCCCCTCGATCAAGAGCGCGTATAACGAGCAAGATCCCAGTACAGAAGCCTGAAGACATCGCCCTCCGTCCGGGAGCCTCAGACAGCAGGTATGGGTCAGCACGCACACCGTTCCGACAGAGTTGAAAGCCGCTAAGATTGCAGGCAATCTCGTAGCTCCTCGTCGTGCTACACTCACCTGCCAGTTGCTCAAGAGCGCAGAAGCCGATGCCGACGTCGAAACCTAGCAGAGGAGTCAAGAGTGAGTGCCGGCAGCGGCTTGTAGAGCGGAAGGACTGCGGGTTGCAACGACCAGGCTGCCAGAATAACGGTGCGTTCGTACCTTCTCCGTCGTACCAGAACCGTCGACTAACCTTATTATGATTCGCTCACCTATTGCATGCGATTCAACGACACCTGCTCCAAGCGTGGTAGCACGACATGGCTATCTTGCATACTATCTGCGCTCGCAATTGCGACAGCCGCGTCGAGGCAGCATGCTGGCGGGGAGCGACGAAGGGTGGACGCTGGGGACGGCGTGGCGGCGTGATGGAGGCGGTCGAAGACAGAGAAGCGGCGCCGTCGCAAGGCTTCAACGTCTTGACCACCCACCGTTGGTAGGCGCCCGTTCCGAATACGGCTGACAGACAAGTTTGGGACACATCTTGCGTCTGCACTACTAGCTGCACGGTTCCCGGTACGTCTCTGATCTTGTTCTGCTTGTTCTTCTAGCTCTTTATGCTCATTGTCTGTCCTACAGTCGACATAAGGCAATCGCACTGCTCTGTCCGCCACAGTCCAGCGCGACCGGCGCATTTCAAGTTGTACGACCACATCACTTGGTGAGCATGTATGATCACTGCATAGATATAAACGATGCTGACCTTGTCCCAGCAGGTCTTCATGTGCCTGTGCCTAGCGCAAGCCGGCCGACAGGCTCGGATCTCGAGCCAGCTAATGTGGTATGTCCCCGCTGTGACGCTTTGCATTTTATGCGGCACTGTCACTCACAGTCTCACTCACAAGGCAAGCGACTGAGCTCGAAGCGGCCGCGGCCGCGATGCCCTTCTCGCGTCTATTAGCGATGCCGGCACCTTTGATGTCACAATCCAGAAAGTGAGTACTTCTCGCGCGTCTCTATTGCCTCTTCCGGGAGCGAACCGCGTCCATTTCGACGGCGGCAGTGTACTGAGACTTTTTCTTGTCTGGCAGGTACTCCAGAAGATCCCGGCAGCCATCGTCTTCAGCACGCAGACACCGCAAGGCACGCACGCCACGAGACAGCGGTTCCGCTGCCGTTCCTGGCTGTGTTCTCGACACTTGCCTTCTCAACTCTCCCGGCAGACACGCGAGAAGCCTCTGGCGGCGACGTTCACAGCAGACCACCTGCAGACGGCGACCGGCTGGGCAAGCTGGCGGTCGTCGCGCTGTCCTGACAGACAGCCAGGTAAGTACGCGCAGCAGATCGTGCATACCGAGCCGTAAATCGCTGATTATCCGTTTGCGCAGATTCTTCCGGCATGGCGCTGGAGACATCTTGGACTACCGGCACGTCTGTCGAGGGAATTCTCCTGTTCGGAGGGCGCAGCGGCCGCAACTAACCGCGTGTTCGTCTGCAGCGGCGCGTGTGCGAGACCTCGAGACGGCGCGGGACTCGTTCGGGGATTGTGCAGTAGGTGCACACCCTGGAGACGGCTTCCAGGCTCGACACGGACGCTCGGAGGGGCGTCTCTAGCCGGGACGCACTGGGACTCGGAGTCCGAATGCTGTCCGCAGAGAAAACGGACGCACTTCTCCGAGTCAGAGAGGCGGACAGGTCGGAGGGCAGGAGAAGCGGAGGCGGGCTGGCGGTGTCGAGTACTTGATGTGGATGTGTAGAGTACTGCGCAATTGAGAGACTCTGATTTCCGGGAACCTGCCACTGGCCTGAGACTGGAGAGTGCGACTCGGACAGTCGGACCCGGCGAACGCCTACTAGCCTCCGCTGCGGACGACGACAGGGCCCGGACGCCCGAGAAGCGGCGGAATACGACAAACGCACGGGCTGTCCAGACATACGGGGGGCCAGAAAAAATATATTCGCGGGGCGAGCATGGAACGTCGCCGTTCTCGTCTGCACGACGCCGCACGCACACCGTCCCGCGCACACTTTCTGTGCGACATACGACCCCCTGGAATACCTGTGCCTGGAATACCTACCTGTGACTCCCCAACGAACTGTTTGTTTCTCTGGCAGGGATCCGCCCGAACGGGACTAGCGCGACCCCCGCTTCTCGTCCGCCTGCGTGCACTCTGCCCTGGCCATCGCGCCGTCGTCCACTACGCCGCCCGCAGGAACCGGTGATATACGTCGCAGGCCGCCCGCACGTCCTGCGACTGGTCGACAAGCCGCTCGAGAACGTCGAGTGAGTTCTTTGTACGTCGTGGGCGGCCGTCGCAGTCCACTCATGTTCACTTTGTGTTTCAGGGCCACCGGGGTGACCACGGCGGTGGTCGAAACCATGGAGGACAACCTGAAGCGGGATGTCATCCGTGAGGTCCGGGCGGGTGATGGCCGCATCCTGCTGCACGACGAGGTGGAGGAGCGTCCGGGTGTCTTCAAGATCATCCCGATCTGGGAGCAGGTCGAGGAGAAGGAAATCATGACTCCGCGCGACGTGTACAACCTCATGGTCCGGGAGGGCTACAAGGTCGGTCCGAGAGCTCTCTTCGGTGTCTGGATCGCGAAGATTGACTTCGCTCGATGTCTTGGCAGGTTGACTATGGCCGGGTGGCAGTGGTGCGTATTCGAACATCTCGCTGGGTCTGGACGCGTCTCCGAGTCATCCCGTCGCTCACCGCTCGCGCAGACGGATGAACAGGCCCCGCTTCCGGGCGCGCTCTCGCAGTTGCTGATGCGCGTGCGCACAGGGCTGCAGAGCGGCGAGGCTGCGGACTTCATCTTCAACTGCCAGATGGGCCGCGGACGCACGACGAGCGGGATGGTCACCGCCTGCCTGATCGCGACGACGATGGCCCGGGAACACGCCGCGGAAGACAAGATCTCGGAAGAGGACCAGAACGCCAACGCCCTTGAGCACTACGATGCGATGGACGGGCCTTCCGAGGAGGAGGCGTACCTCGCAGGTATGTTGTTGTCTGCTTGCGGACTGCATGTGCTCGAAAGGTGAAACCGGCCGCTGACGGAGTGCGTGCAGGAGAGTACAAAGTGATCCTGCAGCTCGTCAGCGTGCTGTCGCATGGGAAGCTGGCGAAGCGGCTGACCGACCGGGCGATCGACCAGATGCAGGATGTCCAGAACCTGCGCAAGGCGATATACGAGTGCGTGTCCCGGCGGCGACTGAGACAGGAACACTGACCGCCCCTCTCCCCCTCTTCCCTCCCCTTGGCGCGACGCAGCTACAAACTGAAGGTCGAGGCGTGCGAGAAAGGGAGCGCAAAGCAGCGGAAGCTGATGGATCTCGGCGTGAACTACTTGTATGGCGCATTCCCGGATGCGCATGGGTGATTGCTGACCTGGGGCGGTGGCCGCGGCGCTGCGGGTTTGCAGGTACCGGTACGGCACGCTGATCGTGTTCGCGAACTACCTCGTCGAGATGCGGGAGGGCCAGTCGGAGGTGAGCTTCCCGGAGTGGCTGCAGACGCGGCGGGAGATCACGATGCTGCTGGGACGGCGGTCGCTGGACTAGAGGAGTGCGGGTGTGCTTTGCTTCTTGTACTACGATCTGCTACATGGGTATCCTACGCCAGACTCATAGGACTTCTTCGGTGTGATAACGATGCGCGCGCCGAGGAGGACGAGCTCGAGACTGAGGAAGGGAGACGCCAGAGGGGTGATGGGAGAGCTGGCCCACCGCCTTGGACGGTTTCTTGGTTGGCTGCTGTTGTCGCCCTCTTCGCCCTCTGAGTCTCCATCTCGCTCGACTCGGGCCACTCCTCGCCTGCCCCGCGCGCGCACATCGTCGACGCCGTCCTCCACGACTACGCACCACGAAGCCGCCTTCTTCATCTGACACACCGCCGGCTGGCATAATTCCCTGCGCACTCTCCTCGCTTCCTCGCTCGCTCTCCTGCCCGCTCTCCTGCTCTGCTGCCCTCCCGCCGCTGCAGCCTGCTTGCCCTCCCCCGTCCAGTCGTCTCCTCCCTTCCCATCTGCAGCATCCCAAGTCGCCTTCCCGCTGCCCCACACGAATGCATGCGTGCAGTCCATTGCAGAGGCGAGTCCCGCCCTGATCTTCGACCCGCCACTGACGTCTGCACGCGCAGACGAAGGCGTCGATCAATCTGCAACGCGCATAGCATCCGGAGCTCAAATGTTGTGGGACAAGGAGAGGTGAGTGCACGCCGCCTACTGCCCCCTTCCCCCCGCGTTTCCCGTGCATCTTGTGCACAAACAAGTCGTTATTTTCCATGTATGCCATACACACCATCAAATACATGCTTTTGAACACAATTCCGCGCCGGAAGCGAGTCTCCAGCGTTCTCGGCGCTGCTTCGCGCCCGCCCGTCTCCCCGTCTCCTCGTTCAGCTACGTTCTGCCCCGCCCCGCCTCGTACACCCAGCCAGACCTGTGATATATATTGAGCCCAGCCTGTGCGATCGCTCAGACACCAGTCCGGCGCTGTGCGCAACTGCCAGCATCGTCGCAGCTGTCCCTAGTCACCCGTAGGTGAGTCCCCGCTTCTTCCGCACACAGCTACCCCATTTCACACACTTACAGTACCCAGAAGGGCTCATTTGAACCGCAAGAAGCCCTAGATTACACCCCGCGCTTCGCTTTGGCCGCCGCCCTTGGGCGACTTATGCCGAAAAGCTCGCTTTTCTCCCGCAGGCGATGGTGCCGCCTTCCTTTTTGTCAGGCAAGTCGGCACACGTTGCACGCATGCTGTTTCAGTGCTAACGGCGCATGTAGCTTATTTCCAGCTCACAGCGCGCACAGTCGAACCGATTCCCGACCTCGAGACCGACGTTTCTGCCATGGACCGAAGAAAATCGCCCGCCGCGCGGCCGTCAGTCGCTGCAATCGCTCGCAAGCGAGTGTCCTGCATGCGCCACGTCAGCCCGAACCAAGCCATATGCGTTTCGCCCGCGGAGACGAACTGCTCGCGTGGCTATGCCGCGATCTGTGCTGCGCAAGTGCACAGATCCGGACGACGACGATTGACGTGGTACGCACTTGGGCCCGGCGTTCGTGCCCCTCGACGCGTCGTTGCACACCGCTCTGACATATCTGACCGCCGCAGATCGATCTGGCGTGGTCGAGAAATCCGTCCAGAGTGCCGATATCGTCGTTCTCGCACACTGTGCCACCCCCTCGCCCGGCCTGTCCTCTCCCCCCGCCGGCCCTCCACGCTTATTAATCTCCCCGCAGACCGCTAACTAGTCTATGCTAACACTCACTACAAGCCGCACAGCAGCAGCGCACCGCCAAGCGACCGGGATGTCGCCTACCGGCGCCATGCCCTGTCCATCACCGCGCCCGCCATGTCTCCCGCCGCTCTGCTCCCCGCACGTTAAACTCTGCTCACCACCGACACCGATCATTCCGCGTCGAGAGAGCCCGCTCCCGTGCGAATTCGACGCGGTCGCGGTATTGCCAATTCCTTGCGTTTTCGCAACCGACCCCACTTCCCACCGTCGTCCCGACGCGACTACGCAAGCACGATCCGTGCGACCCTGTCAGTCATGCAGCGCCAACACTGGAGTACGTGTACGGCCGGTTTCCAGCCACCTGGGACGACTTCTCGAATTCGCCATCGAGGCGGGCAGGCTCGGGACCGCCCGACTCGTCCTCGCCGTCCAGCCGCCGCAGCGCCTCGAACCGCCGCGCAACCGCGTACAACGTTCGGCGGGGTCTATTACTCCGTGCTAGGAGCATCTGCAGCCGTCTGGGACGACTTCTCAGACCCGCCATGTTGGCGGGCAGGCTCGCGACGTGCCCGTCCAGTGACTCCTCGCCGCCGCCGTGCAGCTCCCGCCGAAACTCGGACCTCGGTGCGATCCCGGTCTACACCGGCTCAACCCCCTACGTCCGACCGAGTCTCACCGCCCTGGGCTGAATCTGGGAACCCGACTGTCGTGTCGTGTCGACAGTTGTGTCTGCCGGCAGTGGTGAAGACATCGTGCCGGGACCTCCCGCGACTGCAGGCGATCCCCGACCCCTCCGCAGCGTTACGCACCACACCGAAGGAGTCCGGACTCCACGGGCAGCGGGTAGCAGAGACGCGCCATGTCTGGGGCGGGATCCCGCCGCAAGAATGGGCGTTGGAGAACACCGGTGCAGACGTCCCTACCGGACAAAACGTGTCAGTGGACGCGAGTCTGGTGAGCTGCCAGTCCGGGCGTGCCGGAGCTCGGTCTGATCTTCCATGACGCGCTCTTCCAGCCGCCGAGACGAGCCTGCGCGACGACTCAAGCTTCAAGACAGACACGGGGCCCAACCCGGCGCGTCTGACGAGCCCGAGAAGTGAGAGAGCGCTCCGCCCGCCGTGTGGGCCGGCTTTGCAGAGGGACTCGGGGCGGACTCGTGCGGGAATGGACAGAGAAGATGTCGGGCGGCCTGCTGATTGCTCGCGTGCATGGGATGGTGAGCCCGAGATGGCGATCGAGTGCACGCCGCTCACGATGTGCCTTGCGCCTACACGACGGGACACGACGGGATGATATGGACGCGACCGATGAGCCGCAGATGCCCATCGGGAGCTGACGGGACATGCAGTGGCGGCAGCGCTCCGCTTCGTCGTCGCCAGAGGTGCACAGGACGACGAGCTCGAGGGTGGTGGCCCGTTCGCTTGGCGGGCTGCAGCGTGCAAGCGCATTGTTCGGGCGACGTGTTGTACTACTGCTAGAGCTGCATATAACGTACGTCAATTCGGATATCTCCTCACACTGCAGTAGGTCTTACGTGCGTGCAACGGCGTCGGGCGGCGTCGGGGCATCTTCTCGAAGTCGGGCGGTTGTCGGGAGACTTGAGAGGGCGGTGGCAGCGTCTCGGACGGCGGGCGCACACGCAATCCTGAAGGCGAGCATGTGCGCGTTCAAGTGGCCTGCGAACTCCCAGCGCACAATCGTCAGTTTACTAGTCGTTATGAACTGTCTGCGGCTTACCCAGAAATCGAGGGACACGCGTGCTTCCGAATCGTCCGCCCGACCTGAACTATTGTGAGGGGATCAGTAGTAGGTCAATGCTGAACTGAAGAGAAGACCCGTGCTTACTGGTGTGAAGTTGCATGGCCGCTCGCTGCTGTCGGAGCTGGGCCTTCAAAGTGTCCTTGAGTCAAGTTCTCCGCCCTTCAGGGTGTGCGATGTAGTACCTGTCGAACTGGCCTGACGCATGAGCGCGCCGTGTTCAATAAGAACCGTGGAGATCTATTGATGAACGTGCATGTCAGCGCAGCGTTCGAGGACTGGCATGGCAAGTACTCACCCGGAGACGCGGCACGGACTGCGGCCGCGCGAAGTTTTGCGCTGCAAGTCCAAAAGGCGAGCTACTAAGTAACAGCGCAATCACACCTGTGAAGAAAGGTGTCAGCAGTGAGCTGCACACGAAGACGTCCCTGAGCTTACGTCGGTATAGCGAACACGCGGCAGACTTCAAGCATGTCGGACTGTTGCAAGCGGCGTCTTGAGGACTACTAGCCAGACGACGTTTCTGTCAGCACGGAAGGAGAGCGGCGGTGGAGCACGGAGCGAATCTCGACTTACTCTCAGCCGAGTCGAGGCCGCTCTGCTTGGCCGTCGTCCTGAACTGCGAGAACTGCTAACGAGCGGGTTAGAGATATGGTATGCGAGTGATAGTGAAGTAAGAGTCGTACTTCAATTTGGGGGCCTGGCGATGGGAGGTCAGCAGAGCAGGATAGGGACTCGCGAAGGTGCTTACCGACCAGCGTACTACTCGGACGGCAGATCACAGTTGCAGAGCCTAACGACTCGGATCTATGTATGAGGATGTACTGTCCATGAAAGGGTGCCCACTCACCCACAATATGTGTCGAGTGTTTGGCTGGTCGAGATGTTCTAGCAGCAATGGCGTGAGCCGGCAGAGAGCGGAGAAAGATGAAGTGCGGACCTTTGCATCCGACCCTCGGACTGAACTGCAAGCGGTCAGCGGCGGAGTCAACACAAGCATGAAAGTACTCGTGGTAGGATGTGAAGGAATGAGTCGAAGAAAACCGAGGGAGAGGCAGCTCGTAGCACCTGAAGGTAGGTGTGAATGGACACATGTGGACAACGAGATAGGAAGGCGGAGAAGACAAGAGCTACGGGACCGGGGGTGGTGTATGAAGATCATAATACACGGAGAAAGGCGTAATAGCATAGAGGTAAGGAAAGCATACGATGTGGCATGGTGTACGGAATGTACAGTAAGGGCGATGGGATGGAGCGGGGACATAAGTACGTGGGGACACGCGGGAGGAGAGAACGGTCTGGCGGGGTTCTTATATCTTGCAGAGAGCATCTACAAGTCACGGGAAGTCAGCGAGCTAAACCTTGTTCTGTTGAACACTCACAATCCCACGATGGCTTTGCGTGACCTGTATAGCCCGACCGGAGAGAGGGCGGGGTGCTCGGGAGGGGAGAACAGAGGATGCGGTTTACCCTGACGGAGGAAGGAGACTTGGACAGCTCTAGGTGAGCGGAGACGTTGAGAACGCAGCACGGCTAACTTCGTAACGTAAGATAGACGCTAGAAGCTTCGTCATTGGATTGTGCCCCAATTTTTGAGGTACAGACCTTGAATGAAGCCAGGAGGACGGAGTCCTCGATTACGAGCGATTTAGCGACACTCCCTGCAATTCGAGAGGCATTGAGCAATTACATAGAGCAGGAGTAATATGAGCTCTTACTGTAGGACTCTTTCATAGGTCTAGTGGGGCAGCCCTTGTCGGTCCTAGCGTGCTCGTCGTGGATTCATGGTGCCCGGTGCCGCGTAGGACTCTTCAATCCAGGCGCTCGAGAGTCATCTGTTGGGAGGTATATTGCCATGTCAGTCACTCTAATTGTAGCCCTGTTAAGAGTACTAGCCTCTACATACTCTCTGTGGGTGCTCGTTTTAGGCAGGAGAGCTGCAGCAAGGCACGAGAGCAAGGGCGGCGTTCCGTATCGAAGAGCGTCTAGATTGCCATTTTCGTCGAAACATCATCACTTCGGCGCAGCGGCCGGCTCACTTCCTCCCTCCTCTATGGCTTCTTCTGTTGCATCCCTTGTATTGAACAGCTATGCCATGGTGCATCCAACTTGAAGGTGTGTACTTTCTACTCACTACTTCCCAGTATGTACTTATTCTTTCACAGCAGGCATGTACTAGTACTGTACTGCGTACCTGCGATTGATTCAGACAATTCTGACCAGCTCTCCACACATCTGCCAGGTACGTCGCTTTGGATTAGCTCTGCGTTAGACCGCAACTTGTATAATGCATGCATTTCCCGGTGATAAATTGACTCGAGTGTGCCACCCTGGCAGGCTACTGACAGGAGTCCGTGCCAGTGAATTTCCTGAGGGAAAGTCCGGGACTGAGTTCGCCCGATAGCACTCAATGGCACCTCACCAGATGCACCCGGCTTCCATAACTGATAGCGGCTGACTTCTTATATTACGGCTTCTTGCTTCGATGTCCTTCCCCCGGCGGCCATTGCGATCAATGGCTCTCAAGTTTCAACCGTAGTCTCAGTCGCGGCTCTAGAATTGACTGATCTTCAGTGGGTCTTCAAAGGCTTTCCACCCAGACGACATAGAGATGCTCTGCAGTGTGAAGTTCTAAGCAATGTATGAGCTTGCTGCCTGGATAAATCCAAAGGTGAGCCTATTTTGAGCCCGGTCACCGTGCGTATTTCTCTGTTGGCAACCGCCGCTGGCTTCTGCCAGTGTCCGATCCAGGGTCCATGCTTTGATTACTAGATCCTTGACATAGCTCGCTGGCTTCTCCCCTTGAGGCTCATCCATACCCCTGTAGCTCTCTCCCATATAGACACACTACATGGTAGGGGTGAACTTGGCTCACTGTTGAGCATACAAGCTGATGGCCTGGACATGCAGATGGTCAGTGATTTGGGCGTGCCGCTGCTGTGAAAAGACGGAGTTACGTGTCTTCTGTAGCTTCTGCCGCAGGGTCTGATTTACAAACGGCATTGTCTAAACCCTTCCCACGTCAAGACGTCCGTGCATTCTTCATCATCGTACGCCGCTTGTTCGGATTCTGATTGTGCACTCCAGTTGCAGCCTTCTGTGAGTTCTCCTAAGCGGCAGACCTCCAACAATACTGTACCTCAAAGTCAAGCAATAGTTCATGAATGAACAAATATCTTCATACATATGTGTGCATAGTGAACAGATAGGACATCGGGAGGACTCTTAAGTGTGCTAAGGTTCCGTGCGAGGAAGCATGCCGAATGCTTCGCTCAGTACTTCGCTTGCGAAGTGCCGAGGCGCTGCGGAAGATTTGGAACCGGCTGGAGCCTTCCGCAGTCCGAGGTGCAGCAATGTATGCTCGGGAGTTCTTTCCTACTTTCACTATCCCCCGCCAAACGTGTTGCACGACCGTCCAGCCGACTTCAACGCGCCGCCATTAAACAGAGCTTGCCAGGGTTGCGCAAAGAATCCCTGAGCAGCAAAGTCACGCTGTGCGTTGCAGGGCCCACACTTCGTCTTGACTGACGCGTCAGCGGGTATAGAAGAGGCGGTCTTGGACAAGAGGCCACAAAGAGCTGCTCTTCGTGGTCTCTTGTCCCCAAGGTGCGGCCTGAGCATGTCGAAGCTGAAACAATAACTCACCGTGACTATGCTGTACAGATAACCGGACAGAATCTGCAAGCGGTAAATGGCAGACCAGCAAGATCTCTGGGAGAACCCAGAGGAGTATGCAAGCTCGCAGTCCGATGCGCGGTTCGCAGGACTCCGCACGCGTATCTGAGCTCCCAGAGGCAGTCAGCAAAGGCATGTTGCATGATAACCAAGCAGATCGGAGCGGAACTCACGCCAGATCACAGTCCCGAGTGGATTCGTGCTCGAGGAGGGCGGGGCCAGACATGGGCGAGAAGACTTGCAGCCCGGCCGCCGCCGCCATAGTATGGTTATAGGTACGTACCTCGCGATTTGTTCCGTGTATGCCTTCCAGCAGTCACCTAGCAGCAGCGCACACCGAGAAGAGGTCGCACGCCCAGTCAGAGGTCGCACAAGAGGAGTCAGATACGTGTTCGAGACTAGAGAGAGCAAGCTGGTGAGAGCGCACTGGCGGCCGGTGGCAGTGGTGGCGTGTGCGTCTGCAAGCGCGCGACTTGTCCGGCATCGCACGTCGCAACTTCGACTTCGATGTGCGACGACTTACCTTGCTCAGCAGTGACCACAGCACGCCAGCCCCTCGATCAAGAGCGCGTATAACGAGCAAGATCCCAGTACAGAAGCCTGAAGACATCGCCCTCCGTCCGGGAGCCTCAGACAGCAGGTATGGGTCAGCACGCACACCGTTCCGACAGAGTTGAAAGCCGCTAAGATTGCAGGCAATCTCGTAGCTCCTCGTCGTGCTACACTCACCTGCCAGTTGCTCAAGAGCGCAGAAGCCGATGCCGACGTCGAAACCTAGCAGAGGAGTCAAGAGTGAGTGCCGGCAGCGGCTTGTAGAGCGGAAGGACTGCGGGTTGCAACGACCAGGCTGCCAGAATAACGGTGCGTTCGTACCTTCTCCGTCGTACCAGAACCGTCGACTAACCTTATTATGATTCGCTCACCTATTGCATGCGATTCAACGACACCTGCTCCAAGCGTGGTAGCACGACATGGCTATCTTGCATACTATCTGCGCTCGCAATTGCGACAGCCGCGTCGAGGCAGCATGCTGGCGGGGAGCGACGAAGGGTGGACGCTGGGGACGGCGTGGCGGCGTGATGGAGGCGGTCGAAGACAGAGAAGCGGCGCCGTCGCAAGGCTTCAACGTCTTGACCACCCACCGTTGGTAGGCGCCCGTTCCGAATACGGCTGACAGACAAGTTTGGGACACATCTTGCGTCTGCACTACTAGCTGCACGGTTCCCGGTACGTCTCTGATCTTGTTCTGCTTGTTCTTCTAGCTCTTTATGCTCATTGTCTGTCCTACAGTCGACATAAGGCAATCGCACTGCTCTGTCCGCCACAGTCCAGCGCGACCGGCGCATTTCAAGTTGTACGACCACATCACTTGGTGAGCATGTATGATCACTGCATAGATATAAACGATGCTGACCTTGTCCCAGCAGGTCTTCATGTGCCTGTGCCTAGCGCAAGCCGGCCGACAGGCTCGGATCTCGAGCCAGCTAATGTGGTATGTCCCCGCTGTGACGCTTTGCATTTTATGCGGCACTGTCACTCACAGTCTCACTCACAAGGCAAGCGACTGAGCTCGAAGCGGCCGCGGCCGCGATGCCCTTCTCGCGTCTATTAGCGATGCCGGCACCTTTGATGTCACAATCCAGAAAGTGAGTACTTCTCGCGCGTCTCTATTGCCTCTTCCGGGAGCGAACCGCGTCCATTTCGACGGCGGCAGTGTACTGAGACTTTTTCTTGTCTGGCAGGTACTCCAGAAGATCCCGGCAGCCATCGTCTTCAGCATGCAGACACCGCAAGGCATGCACGCCGCGAGACAGCGGTTCCGCTGCCGTTCCTGGCTGTGTTCTCGACACTTGCCTTCTCAACTCTCCCGGCAGACACGCGAGAAGCCTCTGGCGGCGACGTTCACAGCAGACCACCTGCAGACGGCGACCGGCTGGGCAAGCTGGCGGTCGTCGCGCTGTCCTGACAGACAGCCAGGTAAGTACGCGCAGCAGATCGTGCATACCAAGCCGTAAATCGCTGATTATCCGTTTGCGCAGATTCTTCCGGCATGGCGCTGGAGACATCTTGGACTACCGGCACGTCTGTCGAGGGAATTCTCCTGTTCGGAGGGCGCAGCGGCCGCAACTAACCGCGTGTTCGTCTGCAGCGGCGCGTGTGCGAGACCTCGAGACGGCGCGGGACTCGTTCGGGGATTGTGCAGTAGGTGCACACCCTGGAGACGGCTTCCAGGCTCGACACGGACGCTCGGAGGGGCGTCTCTAGCCGGGACGCACTGGGACTCGGAGTCCGGATGCTGTCCGCAGAGAACACGGACGCACTTCTCCGAGTCAGAGAGGCGGACAGGTCGGAGGGCAGGAGAAGCGGAGGCGGGCTGGCGGTGTCGAGTACTTGATGTGGATGTGTAGAGTACTGCGCAATTGAGAGACTCTGATTTCCGGGAACCTGCCACTGGCCTGAGACTGGAGAGTGCGACTCGGACAGTCGGACCCGGCGAACGCCTACTAGCCTCCCCTGCGGACGACGACAGGGCCCGGACGCCCGAGAAGCGGCGGAATACGACAAACGCACGGGCTGTCCAGACATACGGGGGGCCAGAAAAAATATATTCGCGGGGCGAGCATGGAATGTCGCCGTTCTCGTCTGCACGACGCCGCACGCACACTTTCTGTGCGACATACGACCCCTGGAATACCTGTGCCTGGAATACCTACCTGTGACTCCCTCACGAACTGTTTGTTTCTCTGGCAGGAATCCGCCCGAACGGGACTAGCGCGACCCCCGCTTCTCGTCCGCCTGCGTGCACTCTGCCCTGGCCATCGCGCCGTCGTCCACTACGCCGCCCGCAGGAACCGGTGATATACGTCGCAGGCCGCCCACACGTTCTGCGACTGGTCGACAAGCCGCTCGAGAACGTCGAGTGAGTTCTGTTTACGTCGTGGGCGGCCGTCGCAGTCCACTGGTGTTCACATTGTGTTTCAGGGCCACCGGGGTGACCACGGCGGTGGTCGAAACTATGGAGGACAACCTGAAGCGGGATGTCATCCGTGAGGTCCGGGCGGGTGATGGCCGCATCCTGCTGCACGACGAGGTGGAGGAGCGTCCGGGTGTCTTCAAGATCATCCCGATCTGGGAGCAGGTCGAGGAGAAGGAAATCATGACTCCGCGCGACGTGTACAACCTCATGGTCCAGGAGGGCTACAAGGTCGGTCCGAGAGCTCTCTTCGGTGTCTGGATCGCGAATGATTGACTTTGCTCGATGTCTTCCAGGTTGACTATGGGCGGGTGGCAGTGGTGCGTATTCGAGCATCTCGCTGGGTCTGGACGCGTCTCCGAGTCATCCCGTCGCTCACCGCTCGCGCAGACGGACGAACAGGCCCCGCTTCCGGGCGCGCTCTCGCAGTTGCTGATGCGCGTGCGCACAGGGCTGCAGGGCGGCGAGGCTGCGGACTTCATCTTCAACTGCCAGATGGGCCGCGGTCGCACGACGAGCGGGATGGTCACTGCCTGCCTGATCGCGACGACGATGGCCTGGGAACACGCCGCGGAAGACAAGATCTCGGGAGAGGACCAGAACGCCAACGCCCTTGAGCACTACGATGCGATGGACGGGCCTTCCGAGGAGGAGGCGTACCTCGCAGGTATGTCGTTGTCTGTTCGCGGACTGCATAACCTCGAAGGGTGAAACCGGCCGCTGACGGAGTGCGTGCAGGAGAGTACAAAGTGATCCTGCAGCTCGTCAGCGTGCTGTCGCATGGGAAGCTGGCGAAGCGGCTGACCGACCGGGCGATCGACCAGATGCAGGATGTCCAGAACCTGCGCAAGGCGATATACGAGTGCGTGTCCCGGCGGCGACTGAGACAGGAACGCTGACCGCCCCTCTCCCTCTCTTCCCTCCCCTTGGCGCGGCGCAGCTACAAACTGAAGGTCGAGGCGTGCGAGAAAGGGAGCGCAAAGCAGCGGAAACTGATGGATCTCGGCGTGAACTACTTGTATGGCGCATTCCCGGATGCGCATGGGTGATTGCTGACCTGGGGCGGTGGCCGCGGCGCTGCGGGTTTGCAGGTACCGGTACGGCACGCTGATCGTGTTCGCGAACTACCTCGTCGAGATGCGGGAGGGCCAGTCGGAGGTGAGCTTCCCGGAGTGGCTGCAGACGCGGCGGGAGATCACGATGCTGCTGGGACGGCGGTCGCTGGACTAGAGGAGTGCGGGTGTGCTTTGCTTCTTGTACTACGATCTGCTACATGGGTATCCTACGCCAGACTCATAGGACTTCTTTGGTGTGATAACGATGCGCGCGCCGAGGAGGACGAGCTCGGAGACTGAGGAAGGGAGACGCCGGAGGGAGATAAATATCAGTCGCCGTGGCAGCTGCACGTGATGGGAGAGCTGGCTCACCGCCTTGGACGGTTTCTTGGTTGGCTGCTGCTGTCGCCCTCTCTCCGCCCTCTCCGTCTCGCTCGACCTCGGCCACTCCATTTGCTTTCTCTTGTCTTCCGCCTGCCCCGCGCGCGCGCACATCGTCGACGACGTCCTCCACGACTACGCACCACGAAGCCGCCTTCTTTATCTAATACACCGCCGGCTGGTATAATTCCCTCTCCTCCTTCGCTGCACTCGACTGCTCCATATGTTGACCTCCCGGTCCCTCGCACGATGTCTCGTCCTCCTCTCCGTTAATGCCCTCCTCCTCTCGTCCCCCGCTGCCGCCCGCCAAGAACAGGCCCTCGCATTCCCGACCCCCGCCCCCGTCGCACCCCGTGCCATCTTCCCTCCCTTCGGTAGCGGCGACTCTGGCACGGACACCGGTACCTCCACCGACACGGCCGTCACCGGCACCTCCACAACAGACACCAGTACGTCGTCAACAAGTACTTCGACTTCGACGGATACCGCGACGTCCACGAGCACCACCTCGACGTCAACGTCAGACACTGCAACGTCGACCTCGAACACCGCAACCTCGACGTCCACCTCCACAACACCGCCGCCATCTTCCGCTACGAGCACCACAACGCCCCCTGCTACGCCTACCGTCTCGGCGTCCGTGACTACAAATGCGCAGGGCGAAGAGACGACGGTGTTCTTGACGTACACGCCCACTGTTTCGGACACCGCATCCGCATCCGCTACCTCTGCAGGCTCGTCGTCCGGGACGTCGACCAAGAGCAACGGCATCAGCAAGTCGACCATCATCGGTCTCTCGGTGTCTGGCGGAGTGGCGTTGATTGGTCTCATTGCATTCATCGTTTGGAAGTTCACCCGCAAGCGGTTCACCGACGATGACTTCGACAGTGAGTGTTGCTTTCTCGCTCTTCCTCCCCTGCCCGCACGACGACCGCGGTCGTCCGTGAAATGCACCCTGGAATTGCAGCACTGGTCTCGGTTACCCCGTGCAATGAACGGCGTTCGCAGCCGGGGCACTAGGACCGCATTCATGTTTATGCGGTCATAAGCGGGCGGTTAACCGGACCCTAACTCAGGGTTTGTGTAGCTGTGACGACCGTCATGTCCAAGTCTTGTAAACGTCCCCATACATGAAGCCTGAGTACTGACGAACCGTGCAGACGAGGCAATCAAATGGCCCGAGCTCAACGCACACGGCGACGACGTCCACGCACCGCTCCCCACCAACAGGACAGGCGGCGCGGGCTTCGAGACTTCGTCCCAGGTCAACCTTGCGCGGCCAGACTCGCGTGCAGGCAGCATCGCGCCCTCCGCGGCGGCGTCCTCGGTCGAGCTTTTTGCGAACCGCGACCCCTACGCTGTACCGCCTCTCCCCCACCTGAACCCGAACATGCCGTACCGCGATGACCCGAGCCAGGTCTACTACGACAACGACCCGTACGCACCAGCGCCGCCTGCACAGGGCGAGGCATACCCTATGACCCAGATCAACCGCGGTCGCTCGCCAGGCCCGCAGATGGCAATGCAGGGCGGCTTCGACGCGCGTGTCGCAAGTCCCGCTCCCCAGACGCTCGGCGCCGACTACCGGGCGCGCAGCCCAGGACCGGCAGCGTCGCTCTACTCTGGCCGCGTGTCGCCAGGACCGCAGGCTGGACGGATGTCGCCCGGTCCGCAAGTGGCGTATGGCCAAGGCGGCGGGTACTGATCGCGTCGCCGACGGGTGTGCGCGCATGTGGGAGAAGAGTGGGACGCTGTGGCTGGGCCATGCACGGGTGTCGGAGCTCATGGGCGGACTGGGAGTGGAAAAGGAAGGCTGGCTGTCTTGGACTTCGTCTGCGTCGGACTCTTAGCAGGCGGCGGCGGAGCGGTGGGCTTGTGTCGGGGCTGCACCGAGCTTGGTCTTGGGGGCGGGCCCCGCACCGCCCACTGTCGGTCGGGGGCACGCACACACATCGCATCGCATCGCATCGCACACGTATACCCGTACAGGACGCATACACACAACTTACAAGTCTGCTCTACAAGCTCGGGGGCGCCGGGCTAGATGTTCACTCGTTTGGCGTATGGATTGGACTAGATGTTGTGCGCACTCTTGTCATCGCCGTTTTTTCCCGTGTCGTTATATCTAATGCAAGCCGTCTGGGTTCCCCCCGTTTTGCCTCGCGCGGCGTGTCTTGTAGATCCAGCCAGTTCGGTGTGAACTCGGTGCCTTGTACTCCAAGGTTCAAGCGTGCACTTCCGCCCCTCCTGGCCTCCTGGCGTCCCACGTTCCTTCCCACTCGTTCTACCTCCGTTCCACCTCCGTCCCGCCCTTGCCTCGCCTCTCTGTCCCCTACGTTATCCTTATCATGCTGTCGTCTGGTCGTCTGTCGTACATCGTAGAGCGCAACCCCCCTTGTCTCGACCCTCTTGTCTCCATACCATCTGTCATCTCCGTCTCCGTCATCGCCATCTCCGTCCGTCTCGTCTTTCGCATTGTGTGCCCCGGCTGCAGGCACGTCCCCTCGTTTGCATGGCACGACCCGGACACGCCTCCCTACTTATATCCATATCACAGTCGTACGTCCCCATATCGTAGAGCCCGCCGTAACTTCAATCCTCGCCAAGGACTTTCTTTCTCTTGCCTTCGTTCTGTCTTCCAAGTTCCCACTTCTGCCTTCGAGTTCCCGCTCTTGTTTTTCCTGTTTCGTCCTATACTTTGGACTTGGCGAGTTGTTGCCATGCCTTCGCCTTCAAATTTTCACGTCTTTGAGTTCCTAGCTAGCTAGCTAATCGAGACCCCGGAGTAGATTGGATTCTTCTGTACATATACTTGTTCGATCATGAAGAAGCCACTGAGCGTGGATCGTCCCCCAAGTCTGGACTCGGGACGCTCCAGATAGCCCTGGTCTGCCATGTTCTTCCGCGTGCACTTTGAATACAAGGGGTGAGGCCTTGGAGGGTGGTGAGGCCGAGATTCGTGCCTTGTTACCTTGCTCCAGTGGGGACACTGCGCCGACCGGCCGACCTCTCACCGTCACCTGTCTGCCGACTATACTCTCAAGCAAACAGGTACTGCAAGAAACACAGGCCATTTCAGCCGAACCGACCCATAGCAAAGAGCTCGAGAGAAGCCTGAAGCATGGCCAGTACTCCGGTACATGGCAGCTCTAGCTACCGGCAACGAACGACATTACCTCTTCGGGCGGCGCAAGCAGAAACAGTTGTATTGGCACCCCATAACCTTCCGAAGGCCGACCCCACGCCTCGAATCCATCGAACACCATGGTGATCCATTACGTCTATTCCCAAGGCCCTCGAGCTCACGTTCGAGGGACAAGCGGAGAAGTAAAGTAAGGAGGACCGCTATGCAGGGGTATACCATATGATACACGTCGCGTGAGGCGCATTACTGGTAACTACGGAACCTATGCGTCGCTGCTCCGTTTGTTCGGAGAGTGAGGAACGGAGGAATGAAGGTTGTCAGCCAATGGCGGGGCGATACATAGCGGCATACATTATGGTGAGTGAGCATCACGGTATATCACGAGGATGGGGGACACGATGCAATGCGGTGAGGTCAAATGAGGGATGAACGTTGGACGATGCCGAGAGCGATGAGTACGTGAATGCGGATTGCAAGATATGCGATAATCAAAAGAAGGAACGTGCGAATGGCCGATGCGCGGGCAGATGCCAAAATGGACCAGAACGAACGACAAACGAGAGAAGCAATGATGCGATGGACAATCCCAACCAACCCAGGTATCACAACGAAAGAAACAAACGAGGGAGGCACAACGCACCAGACCAGACGCCGCATCTAAGTCCCGACCATCATGCATCATGTCAGGAACGCCATCTCGCTCAACCGCCGGCTCTCCTCGTCCTGAATGAAATGCGCCTGGTGCAAGATACTCCCGCGACTGTGCATAGTCGGCGCGACCGCCTGCCTGGGCCTCAGCCCCACCCCAGTCGTCTTCCCGTTCGACGACACCGACGACGACGTCGAGTGGCGCGGCGTAAACGCAGACGGGTTACTGGGGAACGCCGACGGGGGATACGTCGGGGACGCCGGCAGGTGCGACGCGTCGAACATCTTCGACTTCTTCCTCCCCATCACCACGCCGAGCTCCGACACCCCCTGCCCCTGGCCCTGGCCATGCTCGGCGACAGGGGAGAGCGCGAGCGTGGACTTGGGCCGCGCCTTCGACGACGTGAACGCGCGGCGGAGGTTCATCATCGACGACGACGTGCGTGTCTCCCGCGGCATCTGCGACTGTGAAGACGGGAATCACAAACATGTTAGCGCAAGCTCTCGAAAAAGCACAGATGGACGTGGAAGACGTGGAAAGCGAACGAGTTGCCCGGACTCGCCGACAGCCGGTGAAGTGTGCACAAGCAAGCAAACAAACTCTTGAGAAATGAGACTCACGTCGAGCGACTTCTTGCCAAACAAGCTGAACGATATCCGGCCGTTCGCCTTCGTGTGCGCCTCCAGCACCTGAGCACGACCATTTCCGCCGGCCTGGGGGGCACGGCGACGCCGTCCAGCGTCGACGGCGGAGGCAGAAGCGGCTTCGCCCCAAACTCGCCCTCGCCGCCCTCCGACGACGGCTCCGTCTCGCTGTACTCCTCCATGATAACCCCTCCCGGCGCCTTGCTCTTCGCCGTCGTCCCGCGCCGTGGCCGCACGTGCGTCTCATGCCCGCCATCGGAGAACGAATGGCTCGTCGATCCACGCGAGATCGACGCGTCGCGTACGCACGACGTCGTCGTGGGCGTCGGCAGCGACGACGACGCACCAGAACTCGACACCGTGCGCGTCGGCGAGAGCGCAGGGACGGTGTTCGTCCGGCTCCGCCCGCCCGTCGTCCCTGACCCTGACGACGTGGACGTGCTCGTTGTCGTTGCTGTCGTCCTCGTCGTCGTCGTCCCGTTGCTCGACGAGCTGACAGCCTGCGCAAGCCGCGGCGGGCCCGTGCTGGCGCCGCGCCCGCGCGTTTCGAGCGAGGGCCGGCCCTCGGACGAGGAGGTCGCCTCCGAGTCGGACGGCGCTGCGATCGTCAATGCGATCACCTGCGCCGCCTTCGGATGTGTATGATGGGAGTCTTGCGCCCGGTGCGCGGTGATGACGATCGGCGGGGGCTTCTCCTTGCGCACGCGCACGGTCCCCGTGGGGGTGGACAGCGCCAGGGGCGTCGGCGTCGGCGTCTCGTCATCCTCGTGCTCGAGCTCAAAGTCATGAGCGAGCGACTGTCGGGGAGATTCCGAGAGCGGGCTTGTGTGAGTGTGAGTGTGATTTGTGTTAGGGGTGGAGGAAGCGGCGGCGGTGGGCGCGGGCGTGTCGCTCGACGTGCGTAGCCAGCGCGAGACTTTCTCGGTCACAGCACTAGAATGACTCGAGGGCGTGCTTGGTTCTTGTGTATGTCCGCGGCGGCAGCAGGGGCGTTAGGGGGGACGCGAGCGGGCGCAGGCGGGGATGCAGAACGATCTGCAGAACCACCAGATTGTCGCGCGCTCAGAACGTCACCGCCCTTCGCAGGGCTGTTGGGTGCGGTATGGAAGTCTTCCACGGTCGCGTCGAGAGGGCTCGCTGGCGGCGGCGGGCTCAAGCTCCCGCCACCGATGTTGATCTCGCCCGTGTCTGGGGAAAGCGTCGCCGCGCGTACGAACGTCGCGCGCACGGGGCTCCTGTCGCCCACCGCGCCGTCCTTGCTCGCGCGCGCAATGGCGTCGCTCGTGCGCGGGGCTGTTTCACCGCTAGCGTCCGCGCCTCCACTCGCCCTCGCATCCGCGCGCGGGACAGAGCTAGGAGCAGCGGCTCCGTCCTGCTTCGCCAGCCAAGCCTCCCTGATCCTGCGAGCCTCGCTCGTGTGCGCGTCCTCCTCCTCATACGAGATGCGTGGGACGACGACCGTGTAGCGCCTGTCAATCTCTGCCTCTTGTTCGCTTAGGGGCATCATAAACCCCTCGGCGTCGCGGAACCGGCGGGGCGCGGAGGAGGAGGCAGGGATGAGCCCTCGCGCCCGGAGAGCCGCTTGTCGCTGCTCGGCTGAGGTGAAGTCGTTTGGGGGAGGTGCTGGGGGAGGTGCTTTGGGGATGCGGAGGACGGTGCCTTTGCGCTGGGGCGCCGCGCGTGACGATTGGGACTGGGAGGGAGCGTTGGGCGAGGACGAGGAGGATGAGCGAATCTTGGACGTGAGTCGGCGGAAGAAGTTCCCCTGTTGTGGTGGTCTTGGTTGTGGCATAGTTGCGCTGTGGGGAGAACGGGCATGTCAGAGAGTGCTTTTGAGTATCGCAGAGCAGGATAATTGTTGCGGAGGCGCGCCACGAGTGGGTTATCAGGTCGGGATGGCGATCGAGCCCGCGGAAACAAACTCAAGGTTTGGCAGCGGGTGGTGACCGAATTCAAACCACGTACCTATGTTGGGCAGGACGGCGCGCGGGTTGGGGCGTGCTTGACGTCGGTGGTGGTCGTGTTGTGCGGGCCTCGGAAGGAGGAGGGTGAAATGCGAGTTCCCTGTTCGCAGCATATATGAGCACTAGGTTCTCTCACAGTCGAATAAACATTCTGGGGTATGTTGTGTGCGCGTTGATGTGCGATCTCGCATCACGAGGAAGCGAGCGCGGAAATACAGGTGATGGGGTACGCGCTAGGATGAGGTCATGCCTGAAAGCAGTACAACGAACCTTGGTTTCCTCGCCGGCGCAGCGTCGTCGGGGAGCGAGGGCAGTGGTGCGTCCTTCATCTCTTGCGGATTCGATTGACGTTGCGAATGCGGAATTTCACATGTGCTGAGGCTGGAAAGTACAAGTCAGTGAGTCAGAGGGTCGGAGGGGGGTAGCAAGCGCGAAGGGAGATATATGCGGGGAACTAGCGGCGAGAAAGGCGCAGGTGGTGGATGGGAGGAACGAAGAGGCCCTCGGGCATGTCCCTGGACGCACTAGAGGCGCAACAGGGAGTGGGAGCAGAAGCACATGGTCTCGGGTCATTGGGCCAGACCGCTGGAACGTGAGGTACGAGAAGGCCGGTTGACCAGATGGCCGGAATTCGAATGGGGTTCCCAGGCGCAACTTCCTTAAAGTCAGATCCGCAAGACGGACGTCTCCTGCCTTGTCACGGCAGCGTGAACTCCCGCGACAGGCTGTAACGCGACGGGGGCAAGGCGGCACTTGAGGACGCTCAAGCTGGCCAACTGACAGCCTATGCATGAACTACAACCCGCATGGACAACATCAGGCTATGGCAGCGGCGATCATTGACTGCAGGCAGGAGGATGGCGCGACGAGTGCATCCTGGGAATTGGGAGGCAAGATGGCGGGAGTTCGGATGGGATTCGCAGCTGCAGGTGCAACTTCGGAGAAGACAAACTCAAAAATACATAGCCCGGAACCGTACTCACCTTGGCGCAGCGTTCACAGGCCGTTTGCTTCCGCTCGGGATTGCTTCCCCAGCGTCTTCGGACTCGAAGGCGAGGTGGAGTTTGGGTGCTTCGGTGCGTATAACACTGGCTCGCAGACTTGCGCGTTTTATGCTTGCATTACGCGCAGGACTGGCCTTGTTCCTGCCAACGCTGAAGAGAGTGTAGCGGGGCTTCCTGCCAGAGGACATGGATGGTGTAGGGCCACCGGAGCGACGCAGGAACGGAGGGAGGGGAGGGGAGACGAGCAGCCAGGCAGAGACGGTGTCTTTAAGGAAGAGGCCAGGTCGGACAAGGGCGCGCCAGGTCGCAGTCAGGTGGTATGTCGGGTGCGGCAAGAGGACTGAGAAGGTCCGGGTGGACGCACGATCTCGCTAGCGTCGTCGACCGCGAACTGGGGCGCGGCAGGTCTGACAGCGTCGGGTAGTGCAGCGGGGGATGCGACGGGAGGAGAGAGTCGGCAGGCCATGATCCTCGTTTTGTATTCGAACTGTTTCCGCTGGGAGAGTGCAAGGAAGCGTATGCAGTGACAGCCCCAGCTGTGTCAAGGACCAAGTTGCTCACGCGCCCTGCGATCGCTTTCCCATCACTCCGGATGCGCCCCCGCACGGCGCCTACCGCCACCATGGCCACCCCGCACTTGCTACCGTCCGCCTCCACGACGACCGAACGCTGCTCTCCGCCATGCCCACAACCGCGCTCGTCGTCCTCGACGGACACAAGCCCTCGCTGCACTCGAGCACGCGTGGTCGCCCGTCGCTGCGCCGCGCACGTCCACCGGTATGGCAATTCTCCCGCCCGAAACATCACTCTGATCTGCGCTTCAAATTGATCAGTTGCACCGCTGGTTGACCGGAGTCCGAAGCCTGTCGCAATACAAATCGTCCCTTGTTCAGTGCCTTGCTGCTCCGCATGGCCTTCCGACTTCTGTGCAGAGCTCATCCCCATGCTCGCCGAGCACTCCGCGACGCAGTATAGGCGTCCCCCTGCCCCTTCCTGAGCCTCCGCCCTCGCAAAGAACATTCCCGTCGTGACGTCCGTCTGACGTCGAGAGAACTCGCAGCCTGCTAGCCACGATGCCCGTAGCTACCTCGGCTGCTCACCGGTACCCTGCGCCGCGTCTCGCATCCAGAAGCTCGAATCAGCTCGCTACGCGGACACACGCCGACTCTCGGCTGCGAGCTTAACTGCCGCAATGCCCGACCCCCATCGGCCGCTCACCACCACCACCACCACCACCATCTCCCAACGCGGTCCACCGTGATGCTCGCCGTGATCTGAGTTAAGGTGTGTGCCAGCGTAGGGTTCACGCGTACTGGTATGCTGTGCACTGATACTGTAGATCCCCCCATGGCCATGGGTGTTCCGCCTCCCGCCGTCGTTGCACATCGCAACGAGGATACATTGCCCACCCCGGCTGCCTCCCATCGATGTACAAGCCCTTCTTCGATGACGTGCGGCCCAACTGAGCCGGACGATGAGGGTCTCTAGACCGCCTCATGCATGGACGTACTCGCCTCCCGCCTTCCCTCGCTTCGCGCGCGGTCGTGACGGCTCCGGTGTCCTCCCTCCTCCTCCATTTATATTGATCAGTGCTATTCTGACATCCCCGTTCATGCCCTTGACAGCTCCCCACGGACTCGCCGCGGACGCAGGTGCGCGGCACCCGTGCATGCACCGTCATGGCGTCGCACTATATATCGTGAACCTTATGCGCCGCCATGCATGCACGTCCATCCGCTGCTCGAACTCCAGTACTTGCCCCGACCTGACGAGTTTGGGTACCGTGAGGCAAATCGTTGCGAGCGCGAGAAGCCATCTCACCAGGTTCTCTCCATACCCGGAAACTCCCAACCCCTCCCAATCGCATAGAAACGGAAGCTGGAGGCTGCTCTCACGTCGCTCGCGCAGTCTTCCCGAGAAGAACCCGCGAAGCCTGCGCAATCCCCCCTAGCCCTGCGGCGTTCTCATGCACCGGACGGCGTGCGTATGCCAGGCAAGTCTGTCTTCACGCATCCGTTTCCGTCACTTGTGTCCTGCAGAACTCATCAGAACCCAGGGACTGGTACCACGCCGTTCAGCCTGTTCGACGTGGACACCCCTGTGCAATGGCACTCTGTATGAGTCGAAGGCTCGAAGCTGCTGGACCCTCTTGTAGTAGCGACCGGGAGCTGCCGGTCCGAAGAGGTTAAGAGTCACTTGCAAGTTGCGCCCTGACTCCCACTGCATCCAGCTGATTCCTGAGGCCTGAGGTACGCTCGGGGCACCAGGCGCGCCGACGGAGACTGTGGTCACTCAGTGCGCGCGCTGCTGAGGACGTCCTGACGACGAGGGTACCTTACTTGGCGTGATGAGTCGCACGACGCCCGTGCAGTGTACACATTGGACGGTGCCGGTGATCGCGCGAACGGTCTGCCAGGGGGTATATTCGCGGATGGCGGATGGAAGCTAGACACCGACTGACTTGCGCCGGACCTCTTGGTCCCCGTAATACGTAGCAGACGTCAGATGTCATCCCCCAGTAGATGCTAGACAGGCCAATATAGGAAGCAGTATTGAGATTCCAGCATCGAGACGTTACCACAGTTATATGGGCACCCCAGCTGTCCGCGAAGGAGTGGTCCAACAGAGTACCCGCAACCCCGTGCTCCTCGTCTACAGAGTGAGGAAATGCAGCAGTCGTCCCCCGTCCCGGCCTCGATCGCACTGCAGCGTCGAGCAAGGGGAAAAGGGCGCGTCTGAACATCGCCAAGGTCAAAGCTACACAAGGCGGGAACGAAACACTCACGCTGATCGTCAACCCGTCCGGATGCAACCCAATCGCGTCGATCGAATCCTCCACATCCCTCAGCGAAGGCTCGAGCTCGTACGTAGCGTACACCGGCCACGCCGCCACGCCGGGGGCCTCGGTACCCACCGCGCCTCCGAGTCGCGCTGCCCCCTGCGCGGCCGCGGCGGAGGCCCCTTGCTCACGCACAGACCTTTGTGGGGCTCGTGCAGCGCAGCGAGATGGTTGAGGTCGACGACCATGAGACACAGCTCGTCGCGGTCCGGGTGGTGCCCGACGTACGCCACCTTCGAGCCGTACGAGAAGATGCCGTGGGGCGCGTTCCCCAGTGGGCCTGTGCTCGCCGCATCGTCCTTCTCGATCCCGGGCCCGTCCAAACCCGTGGGGAGGCGTATAGCATACTGCGAGAGCTCCTCCCAGGGGATCTCTGGCGGGGACACGGGGCTGGGGGTGCGGACCCACGGCCAGGGCCCGCGCTCCTTTACCCAGTAGAGGATGCTGGAGGCAGGCAGCACGAGCGTGCTGTACTGCTTGGCGCGGTCCCTGAGCTCCGCGACGACGGGCCGCAGCGCGGGGTCGGGCGCGAAGAGCGCGGTGGGCGGGGGGAGCGTCGGGGTGAGCGCGCACGAGTCCTCCAGGGCGCACGTCACGACGTCATCTGGGATCCAGCGTCACCGCGAGCACGCAGCCCTTCGGGTTCAGCCGGGCCGCGGCGTGGTCCGCCGAGTCTTGCGTGTAGACGAACTGGTAGACGAGGAGCTGGCGCGGCGGCAGAGGCGAGCGCACTGACACCAGGATGTGCGCGTGGTCCAGGAACGTGAAGGTACATTGCCCGCCAAAGTACCCGCGCTGTGGAGGTGTGACGGTTGGTCAGCGTTCGACGGAAGCGGATTCGCTCGACACTGGGAGTAGTAGGGGACACTCACTTATACTAGACAGCCTTCCTGCCAGTCCCAGACCTCGAGGGAGTAGTCGATGCGTTCAGGGTGCTGCTTCTGCGCCGAAGACAGAGGATCGAGGACGAACTTCGTGCACCACGCCATGTACCGATTGTACACCTTGAAGCCAAGGAAAGCGGGCGACGGCCACTTGATGAACGAGAGCTCTATGTGGTCGTAACGTGCTTGAGGATGCACCTGAGGCTGAGCGCCTGCAGGTCCCTCCACGATCGTAGACAGGTACACGGTGGTGCGATTATTGCTGTCGGAGGTCATACGTTTATTCGTCAACATGCAAAAATAACACTGGGGAAAATTGGCAGAGAAGCGCACTTGATCGTCTGTGCCGGACCGCATGTGAAACTGACGACCAAGCGCTGCGAGGCATCCACCCCTGCAACCTCCACGAACGGAGGCATGCCAAAGACCTCAGCTTGTGATGACTCCGAATACGGCGACGGTGGCGGGTACACGACGAGCCGGCCAATTGCGTCCGGGTACTTGACAACGTACGCTATCGAGTTTCCTATGCACGCCGATCCGCCTTTCAGCGGCTCCCGCTGTCCGGAAAGGGTCCCGGCAGGAAGGAGGGGGCCGGGAAGGAGGACCTGCAGACTAGCGCAAAGACGCGCGCTGTGCTCGCGCAGCTTCTGCAGGCGTTGGTGCACGGACATCCCGGCGCAGGCTGGCCCTTCGACCACGCCGGCGATGCCGAGCTCCAGACGATACTGCAGGCGCGTGTCGCGGTCGATGAACTGCCGCAGGATGCAGACCTGGATGGCGTGCTCGGTGAGTTCAGATTGAAGTACTGTCGCATCTTCCAAGAGCTTGCACATCTACGTAGGCGAGGATCTCCGACATGACATCATCCGGGACTCGGGAGACGCATAATGGTCTCCGTGGGGGTTGGCTGCTACAGAGAGCTGGGGCGGAGCTTGCGGAAAGACTCGTAGACTGGGTTCCTTGACAAACATGAACCTCGGGGATGGACCGAGCGAAGGGTTCATGATGAGATCGATCCTGTCGGAGTGGTGTTTCGGGGGCGGATATCTGGATGAGGCGGCGAATGCGAAGGGTTCATATACCTCTGGCCTGGTTTGTGCGACTTGACGACAAGGTTGTTGTCCACCATACTGGACGGACCAAGCGTACAAAATCCAGTACGCATGGGCCAACGCGGGTGTCACTCTGTTCTGCCTACGGACCTGTACGGCCCAGACATGAGAGTGGTGCCGGCTAGCGGACAAGTGGGGGCGGTAGGAAGAGGTAGGTCGGGAGTCGGGACTTCAAGTTCTGAGCAAGGGATAGAGCGGGATGCCAGCCTTGGAGCCAGACGCGCTGTTCTTGCCGAGAATCGGCGCCAGCGCGATTCTTACCAGTCTCGTAGTGTTGTCGCGACATATCTGAGCTCTAGTAGTCGGGGATTTCGAAAGCCACGACTGAGAGTACTGCGTTGGGCGGATAGACTCCGAGTCAGACGACGGACGGTGATAGCTACCATCCCCAGACTGGCGCTGCCATGTTTCCTGTTCACATGATCACCAGAGGCAGAAGGAGGCCGTATGCATAGGAAGCTTAGCAAACAGCAGATGTTTGGACGTGAGTGGATTGATGGTGGGTGTATGCGAGGTGGGCGACGCAGAAGGCCGCCTACATACGCATAACCCTTACCCCCAGTGAGAACCGCCTCTGTTGTCGTAGATTATGCTATGGGCAAATCATGGCCAATCTTTTCCGCCACCTGTCCAGCGTCTGTTGTGACAGCGAAGCGCTTGCTTTGTCTTTGTTTGCCTCCATCTCTTCCACTTTCTCGGCAACTCGTCCTCTTGTTGTGGCATAACCCTAGTTTCTGCTTCTCGACTACGGTTCTGTGAGTCTAACATTTCAAGACATGTTCTGGGCACCAGTTTTTGAAATACCGAGTGCTTCCACAGAGCCAAAGTACTGCGCGCGGCTGCTCTCTTTGCCCAGTCTCTCCCAGCCTGGCCGTACGACCACCGTCCGACGAGGGGTTCTCTGGCCAGTATGTCGTGAGTCTTCTGTCCCATGACACGCCGTGCGCAACTGAAGACATATTAGTATGTTCGCAAAGTCAATAACTGCGCCCGGCTGCTCTCTTTGCCCCGTCTCTCTCAATCTGGCCGTCCGATGACAGGTTCTCTGCATAACATATCGTGAGTCTCCTCCTCTGTCTCCTGTCTCCAGCCCCTGTCTCCAGAGACTGTGTCGATGGAGCTCGTATTATGACGTGCGTCGACACAGTCTCTGGACTTACTCCACTTTCAGATTAGATTAGATCCATTCCCGCTTCCCGCCTCTGCGTGCTTGCTATCTCGCGCATCCCACCACCATCGATGGTGCCTCTGGCCCACCCCGTCGCCGACGTCTTATATACGCGCAGCTACTTTCTCGTATCCCTGTCTGACCAACGCCAGTATCTGCCCGCTCGTCCGCCCGTGCTGACTCACTTGCCCGACAAGCTCGAAGTACGATCTGCCCGCGGATCGTTACATCCCAGTCTGGCCGTCCGACGACATGTTCTCTGTCTAACATCTGGTGAGTGTCCTGCTTCCCTGCAAACCCATTCCACTTCGCTACCAGTCTACCATATTTATTCACGCCACTCCTCCTATCACAATGACAGATGCTCTGTTCCAGAGGCTTCCACGGCGACATGGGACCCGAACACGCGACCACGAGTTTGCTGGCGCAACTTAATGCATGAGCACGTCGCACTCATCCATATTATGTAGTCTACCTAGGCCGCATGGATAAATACTCCTGTGAGTTGCGCTTTCACCCCAGTTTCCGTCCCTGCACTCACCCGCACCAACCTCTTGTCCAAGTACTATGTCTACCTCTGCTCTCCAAGACTCGTCTCTGCCCCCGGCTCGGGGCTCTGGTCACGTCAAGAAGTACATGTGCGACTGTCCGCGCTTCTGCAAGCGTCTCCGGGGCGTGAAGAAGTCCGCGTTCAACGCACATCGTCCCTTCCGCACCACCCCCGACGACGAGCTCATCATCTTCGTTCAAAACGACATACCCGCTCCGGCCATTGGACGCACACGGAGCATCCAGGTAAGCTCGACTCGTTTGTCCGATCG
Source organism: Cerioporus squamosus (assembly GCA_022592435.1). NCBI lineage: Eukaryota > Fungi > Basidiomycota > Agaricomycetes > Polyporales > Polyporaceae > Cerioporus > Cerioporus squamosus. The sequence goes on from JABYQS010000077.1 coordinate 167,640, forward strand.
CAGCTCGCTGGCTCATCAATGTCCCAGCCTCCTCCACGTCCAAGTGCGCTTGGGGCTGTTGCAACAACTGCTTCCAGTGGCAGCAATGTCGCTCCCACGCAGGTTGGTTTGCAGCGCAATTCTATCGAGTGTCCTCCTCACTGACATCATACTCTACAGCCCAGCGGCCCGCCTACAGATGATGAAGGTGCCGACGTCGAGGACAACGTTGTCTTGTCCTCCTCCTCCTCCTCCTCTGACGAGCCTCGTCGTGACGTCCCACGTCAGCCCTCGCTCTCACAGCGCTCCCTTGGCTCAGCTCGCGCTCGCACGCAGTCGCCCTCGAGTCCGCAGCCCTCGCAGCGTGGCTCGCCTGACGTTCCGTCCCCTCCGCACGAGCCCATGGACATCGACAACGATGAGGAGTCTACACCTCCTCCGTCGGAGTCCGACCCGGAACCCGACCCTGACCCGGAGGTCGGCTACACCGAGGACCAAGGTGTACCTCAGCGGGCTCGACGCAAGCACGTCCGCGACGCGGACGCGTTCATCGCGGCGCTTCGGACGGCGTCGCTGGACAAGTCGGGGCTCGACGATGAGGCTATCCAGCGCATCCGAAACCCCCCTCGTGTCCCGCGCGCGATTAGCGTGCATGAACGCGCAGGCATCAGGATGTATATCGCTCGCGGCGATGCGTCCGAAGCAAACTTCTCGGACCACAGGGCTGCGTTCCTCGAGCTCCATCCGGACGATCCCCTGCCGTCCTTCGAAGCCGTCAAGCGTCTCGTCGCAGAGATCACTGGGGTCACCGCCATCCGCACCGAGATGTGCGAGGACACCTGCATCGCCTACACAGGCCCATTCGAGAACTTCAGGGAGTGCCCGAAGTGCAAGAAGCCTCGATATGATGCTCTGGAGCTCGCGCGCGGTCGTCAGGTCCCTCGCCGTACCTTCCTGACCTTCCCCATTGGACCACAGCTACAGGCCATGTGGGCCTCGTCTGAGAACGCCCATCTGATGAAACACCGGCGTCGGGAGACTGATCGCATCGTCGCGCAGGTCGAGGCGGCTGGTGGCCATGTCAATCTCATCGACGACTTGTACTGCGGCCGGGACTACCTCTCGCGCGTCGCGACCTCATCCATGGACGAGGAGGAGCGGAAGAAGAAGCACATCCAGCCGGAGGACATGGTGTTAATGTTCTCCATCGACGGTGCGCAGCTCTACGCGTCGAAGGCGTCAGATTGCTGGTTCTTCATATGGATCTTGGTCGATCTTCCTCCTACCTCCCGCTACAAGAAGCGGTACGTCCTCCCCGCGGCCGTTGTGGGCGGGCCGAAGAAGCCCAAGAACATCGATTCGTTCTTGTTTCCAAGCCTCTACCACCTCGCCGCCCTCCAGCGTGAGGGCCTTCCGATCTGGGATGCGGAGGAGTCGCGCCTCTTCCGCTCCAACCTCTATCTCCTCCTCGCTACCGCCGACTCACCCGGCATGGCCTACCTCAACGGGCTCGTCGGGCACAACGGCGCGCATGGCTGCCGCCTGTTCTGTGGCCAGCGAGGGCGTCACCGGCCAGGCAAATCTACGTACTACCCCGCGTTGCTTCGTTTCGGCTCTGACGACGAAGGCTCTGACGACTACGATCCCCGCATGGAGCAAGACGACGACGCCCTCCGCACCGACGATCCCCACGCACATGACAACGATGACGACGACATCATGCACAACGGCGGTGTGGCTGCCAACATCATCCGCTACGATGCCGCCCTTGCGACCGTGCGAGCTGCGCCCACCAAAGATGCCTACGAAGAAGCTCGGTTGGAGACAGGGATCGCTAAGCCGAGCATCTTCTCCGGGCTACGACGGCGACGTTTTCTGGGAGTTCCTGGTGGCTTCCCCCTGGACTTGATGCATCTCATCACACTAAACTTGACAGATCTCATCATCTCTCTCCTCCGTGGGACGCTGAAGTGTTACGAGCCCGATAAGAAGGAGACGTGGGACTTTGCAGTCTTCCGGCTCCCAGAACCGTGGAAGAAACACGGTAAACTGGTCGCCGGCACGTCTCGCTATCTCCCCGCCTCCTTCGACCGCCCTCCCCGAGACCCCGCCAAGAAGATCTCAAGCGGTTATAAGGCCTGGGAATTCCTCCTCTATGTATACGGCCTGCTACCCGGTCTCTTGCGTCACATCCTCCCCTCCAACCTCTATGACCACTTCTGCACCCTCGTCGCCGGCGTCCGCGTCGTCTTGCAACACGTCCAGCACCCCGAACAGCTCCCGCAGGCCCATGCCGATCTCGTCGAGTATGTCATGCGATTCGAGGACATCTACTACACCCGCCGCCCCGAGCGGCTTCACTTTGTACGCCCATGTCTGCACACTCTGCTCCACGTCGTGCCTGAGACCATCCGCATTGGGCCAGGTCCTCTGCACAGCCAGTGGACGCTTGAGAATTTCATTGGCAACATCACGCGGGAGATCAAGCAACACGTCACGCCGTACGCCAACGTCTCCGAGCGGGCCTATCGACGGTGCCAGGTCAATGCCATCAAGGCTATGATTCCGGCCTTCGCAGACCCCGAGCCCGCACTCCCACCGACTTCTATCCCTCTTTCCAACGGCTACGCTCTCCTGCGCGCTCGGGATCGCGTTGAACGCGCGGTGACCTCCGCTGAAGGCCACGCCATTCATTTATTCCTACGCCAACAAAATCTCCGTGATGTCGACCCCCTGTGGTCCCCGATTGTCCGCCGCTGGGCCCGTCTTGCCATCCCGAACGGCCAGGTCGCTCGCAGTGCATGGAAGGAGGTCCCCAGGGAGTTGCGCGGCAAGCAGCCACGACGCTCGCGCATGGTCAAGGCGAGTCTTCCCCGCCCCTTCTGATGCTTCTTACTATTCCTAACCTCCCGCATCTGCAGCTTCGGGGTGATTGGTTCGCGGAAGTCCAGTATTTCTTCCCATACAAGATTCATGGACGTCTCGAGGGCCTTGCGATGCTCGCGCCCTTCTCCCCTCCTGACACTGCCCTGCTGACATATTCCCGCAACACGCTTGTTGCATGCACGCACCCAGGAGACACTGTCCGCGAGGTCATCTTTGCGAGAGACATTGTCTCTGTGGTAGCGGCAGTTCCTCTGCCGATGACCGATGCGGAGGCCCGTGCGGACGACGCCATCACGAAGTATGGCTCACGCTACTTCGTGATCGAGAAGCCTGGGCTGGACATAGCCAGGTTTGCAGGCAGGGTCGAGAACCCGGACATGGACGAGGATGGCTTCAACATCGATTAGTTCATGCGTATGTTCGAGCTCGATGATGGTATACATGCTGTACTTGTATCTGCTGTAATTGTATCTGCTGTAACTGTGGGTCCACTGTACTTGTATCTCTCTAGTCTTGCAGAATGGTACATGCTTTCAATCGCGCACATGCTCGTCCAGTGCTATACGTCCAACATCTAATTGTACAAGTCCGTCGTCCAGCCTCCAGCGCCGCACAGACTAACCCACCCAAACGACCTGACGAGAACCGCGGCTTCGCAACGAAGCTCCAAGGGCGTTGCACGACCTTGTAGAGGGAGCCTCTCATGGCCAGTCTTCTTCACCATACCACGCGACCTCTTCGCGTCCAGCAAGAGAGGAGAAGAAGAGCCTTCGCGCTTGACAGCACGGCCGGCCAAAGTGCTGATGGCACCGGAAGGATGTCCGGGAGCGCCAGCACGGCGAGGTGCAGTGGGAGAAGGCGACAACGAGTGAGCAGGTGGGGAAGTGTTGTGTGCAGTTCCTTCGGAGGGTGGCAGTAGGATGGGGCTCCCGGTCTCTGCGACTGCGAAGCCAGTGTTGCGCACCCGGGCAGCGATCGCATCCACGAAGGACGGGTCCTTGGACAGTGTGGCAGCGAGGGAGCTGACGAGCTCAACCGATGTTTGGAGCTTCGAACCCACTTGTTGCACCAGTGGCTCGGTAAGTGAGGCGATAAGGGGGTCTTCCAGGTCGGCGATGAGTGAGGTACTCATGCATCTGTAGAGGTCTTCGGTGGGGTCCCACTGTTTGTCCGAGACAGGCGAGGACCCAGTGCTCCGTAGGGCGTCGACGTCTCCGAGTCCAAAGTCGTCTTCTTCAGCACCAGGGGAAGAGCTGCGCGAGTGACACGAACCAAGACCCGTGACCGTGTACCCGTCCGCATCCTGTGTCTCGGGCACATCTGCCTGCTCAGCTGAGACCACATCGCCCGCCTCCCGCCACCCCAGCACCCTCTCCAGCGTGTCCTGCTGAAATCCCTGTGTCGCCTCGTTGAACTCGTCTTCAACCATCTCGTAGTCCGCCGCGTTGTCGTCATGCGGTCTTGCTCCCAGGTAACAAGCGAGTCGAGCGTACGTCGTCGCCACTCCCAGAAGTCCGTCGAGCATGGTGCGTCGCCGCGGAGGGACTCCGAGCCTGTCTAGACGCTGTTTGAGTGTGGACGCCGAGTCAAGCCAGTCAACTGGATCCGTAGCCATCGCGCGAGTGCTCGAGGGTGGTGGTACAAGGGGTGCAGCAGGGTGGGCAGCGCGACACGCTTCCCAGATCCTAAGTACCGCGGTCACATGACTAGACGCGCTACTCCAGCGCGTCGCGTCTTGCGCCAGTCAGGCCAGCTTCTCTTTCCACCACCACCACCACCACCTCTGCACCCATGCATCCACCACCATACCCTCAACATATGTATGCCAATCTGGCTGGGAACCCAGCAGACTTTTCTCCAACACTGGTATGGCGCTGCCCAACATGTATATTGGAGTATATGCACCCTGATCTGATCACTTCTGGTATCTAGGGCACGTCGAGCAGCAACGGAGGCTACAACAGCTCGTCGGAGGAGCAGGTGCGGATGCACTCGATGCAGTCTGAGCTGCAGGATCTGAAACAGATGGTATCGGCAATGTGGTGCGTCGTCTTCGCGAGATGGACGCATACATCGCTATGATCGCTTACATTCCTTCGCACAGCAACCAAATGTTGTGAGTGCACCTATCAGCGCATATATGTGCGTATATGCGCGCTTCTCTAAAGACACGCAGTACTATGCAAGCAGCCCAGCACCCTCAGACCTCGGTCGCTGTTGCGTCCATGACCACAGGTGAGTGAAGCCTGCCATCAAGTGACGATCCCAAGATTCACCTTCGCAGATCCATTCTTCCCAGCAGCACCAGAAGCGCCAATCACCTCGGCCCCGACGGCCATTGCAGGGAACACAGGTCCCAGGAACAGCGCAAGCTCGGGTTGCCCAGATCTCAGCGAGTCCTTCCCCGAGGTTGGTCCCGACGGTGTCCCTCTCGTCTTTCCTAGAAACCGGAAGAACTACCCTCACGTAAGCCATGGGCTGTTCATCGACAGCGCTTTCTGCTGACCACACCATGTGCAGGTCCGAGTTTGGACCAAGGACGACTACGATAACGCCAGCGCATCCGAGGCGACGGTGCCGGGCGCCACGAAGCGCAAGCCAGGCAGACCGTCAAAGAAGACCACCGTCGAAGAGGTCTGGGATGACGACGATCTCAACGTGGACAACTTCGGAGGAAAGGGCGCAAGTACCAAGGCACCGACCCACAACTTTAAGTTCCTTATGGACGTTTGGGGCAACGTCGTCAGCGACAACAGGGTCAAGTACGCCAGAGGAGTTGCGCGGTCGTATTGGACCCTTTCTCTCAAGGACGGACGAGCACCCCTGACCTGGAAGCGTGATGGCACGAGCGACACCATGGACGACTTCTACCGCTACATGAAGCGCAAAGTCCCAGAATTCGGGCTTGCTGACGATGATTGGAAGATCGAACTGTTCGCTATCCTCGTGTACCCCACGTTCGTCGCCCCGCGAAAGGCCCAGTTCGCCGCTCTGGCCTCACAACGCCAAGCCTATCAGACGGCGACCATATCCACCAAGAAGAAACGCAAGCAAAAGGCGTCCAAAAACGGTGCGTCCCTTGTTCTCCTTTGATTGCGACGCTCACTCACTTGACACTATAGATAGCGGTGGCAAGTCTGGAGCAACGGCCGGCTCTGTTGCGCTGGCTCCATCCGGACAGATGGCACCGCCAGTGCAGAACACTGACAACCCTGCGTTTTCAGGCGAGCCTCTCATTCAGATGTCCCCGGGGCCCGAGGACCTTGCGATGATCTACGACGACATGATGCCGGCCCCCGCTACCAGTGACAATGCCGATGATGACGATGACCACCCCCGCAAGCGACGTCGCGTAGACATGTAGGTTGTCTACTGCATCTTCGCTCTAGTGTACTCACACGTATGTACTCAGGTCCGAATCTGTGCCCGCGACTGCCTCGTCCGAGTCGTCCGCAGTCACAGCGGCACCCTTGTCCTCGCCCATGTCCTCGACTCCACCGGCGTCACCCGTGCCCTCGGCTGTGTCGGCACCTGCATCGTCCGCTCCACCCGCGTCCTCGGCTGCGCCCGCATCCAAGTCCTCGACTGCACCCACATCTGGGTCCTCAACTGTGCCCGCATCTGGATCCTCGACTGCATCCACGTCCGCATCCTCGTCTGCAACGGCACCCGCATCATTGTCTCCACCCACATCCCCGACATCCTCTGTTCCCACATCCTTGCGAATGCCTGCGTCTTCGTCTGTGCCTCCGTCCTCATCTCCGCCCGCGTCCCCGACACCCTCTGCACCCACGTCCTCGCGCGCGCGCACGT
>JABYQS010000770.1:0-13619 GCA_022592435.1 Cerioporus squamosus
CTCCAGCCTGAGTACAAGGCAGCCCGACCCCAACCCGACCCGGTCCGTCACAAGGCCCACTGGATTGACAGACAACACCTATCTCCGCCCTAGCTTTCCTGCTCCGGATCCACTTGTCGCTACTTCTCTTGCCTGTTCCGATAGCGGATACGCCGGGGTGCAGAGCGAGTCCAAATGGTCCATACGCAGGGCTGTGTCGTACAGTGCAGAGCCGGGCACTGTGGTCAGACGAATAGCTACAGAGCGGAGAGCACAAAAGCTAGCGTAATGTTGGAAAATATGTGACGATATCCGGTACTGCTGGACGGTCGTCGCGCACGGGTGGTGGCTGGTAGTGTTGGAAGGTGCGAAAACGCGATGCGTCACGTCGCGTCGCCAACGCGTCGACCGTGACAGGCGCTCTCGCTGCTCCTCCACCCAACTGCGCTAGGTCCCACTCGAACAGTTATGGAACCAAACCCCCGGCTGAATTGCAAGATCATGGAGATTCATACCCCTTCGTGCCGTCCGTATGATACATTGGAGAAAGCAAAACATGTAAGCCCGTCATCGTCTACTCATTGTCCACCTGGGCTCCGAATCTTCCAATCACCCATCCCGAGGCTTGCACTCGTTTCTGTGGTCTGCCCAGTGGGATTTCTGACATCCACCATCGCAGTATCTACGGACGATTGCATGAGTAAGCACGATACCTCAATGACACCAAGATCAGAACTCACCTCGTCTTCCCACAGCCGCCACATCTCCTCAAGACGGCGCTCGGATTACCGCACCACGAACATCTGTACAACTCGTAGCTGCAGGTTTCAGCGGGCATCTTCTCTCCCTGTTCGTGCGTACCGCATGCATGTTGGTCGTGGTCCGCATGTTCGTCATTGTCGATGCTGACATTCCCGAGCCAGTCGGACACGTCGTCGTCCGATAGCGAGGAGGACGCACGCGGAGCTTCCCCCGTGCTGCCGCGTCTGTCGAGCTTGTCGAAGCGTTAAATCAGGGCTCCCCACTCCTTCGCGGCGGGCGTGTAGAGGCTGAGAACCAGCTCGCGCGTGAGATTGAGCTGTGTACTAGTACGCTTCACCGAGTGGCCGACGAAGTTCATGAAGTCCAGAGACGTCTTGATCTTTCTGCGCGCTGGCTATTCGACGACAGGTGAGTTCGTTTGGCAATTATTCAGCAAGTCAGGCCGAACACTCACGTCTAACTCGCGCAGATCCTCGCTGAGCTCTGGCCCTCGGATGAGCATGTTAGCAAGACATACCAGCCGATCATGCCCAGCATATGACGCGTATCCGGCGGTGCTTCGGAGATGAAGGTCTTCGCGTCCTCCCAAGCGGACGTGAGAAATGCCGTCCCCTCGGCACGAGCTGCCATGTCGTCCTCCCTAGCCAGTTGCAGGATCCGCAATCCGCATTCTCCAGCATGGCACGTCGCCCGCCAGAGCATTTGAATCCGAACGAAGGGCGTAATCTTCGGACACTTCAAACCCTTCTTCACCGCACGGAGACCGTCCTCGACGTTCGCGCCCATGCTGACGATGTAGTTAGCGTCCGCAAGCCGCGGATTCCGGTGGATGGCAGCGTATCCCAGCGCGATGACCTCCGGAAGCCGCTGGCGGATGAAAGAACTTCATGTCGAGAATGTCGGCTGCGTCCAAGTCCTCCTTGCACCCCTTTGCTCGGAGGGCCTTCGCACAAAAGCAGCAGCGCATCGACCTTGATTGCACTCAGGGAAGAGACTGAGGACGCAGTGCACGTAGGCACAGTCCGGATGGTCCCCGACGGCCTTCCACGCTTGTTTCCATAAGTCTGTAGCATTCAATAGACAGATCGTTTAGAGGACGAGTTGTCCTTGATTCGGAGGGGTGGTGCTATCGTCCATCGCGAGGTCCGTTGAGGCGCCGCAGGTGATATTCGACTGTGGTGCGAAGACTTCGAAGTATAAGTTGTTTATAGGTCTTGCTCCTGCGATGAAATGGAGAAGGGGACAACGGGTGAATCCCGTGAGTCAGTCTATATGTGACAACAATAAGCAGACGACCGACCTAGCGACGAATGGAGCCCATAGCTCGTACCGGGCAGCTCGGAGAGAGCACCCAGACGAGACATAAAGAGAGCAGCTGCAAGAGTACGCTCAGCGTACGCGCGTGTTTGTATAGACTCCACCCACTCACCGTCTCCTCGAGGATGAAGATACGTACTGGGCTGCCGACCTTCCTGGCCGCCGCCACAGCCGCCTGTGCTATACTCTCGCACCATGGCGCAACGGCAGGGGCAGTCAACGACACCGTGATCACATACCCAGGCGCAGGCGTCCGGTGGAACAGCAGCGATCTGTTTCACAATATCGTCTGGTGAGCCAACAAGTCCTAGCAGTAGTCTAGCTTGATCCGCTCACCAGATAATGCACACGTGCGTACAGGGACGTCAATAAGATCCCGACCGGGTACCTCGAGGACGCGGTTCTCGAGCTGCACCATAAAGCTTCAAACAACCCAGTCAGCTCGCGTCCTCTGACTAGTATGTAAATATCACTTACGCCGCCCTCAGTGAACCTTGCAAGCAATGTGAACGTCACGCAGTGCCACAAGTTGATCCCAGTACCTGCAGTGAACGACTCGGACACCTACCAGGTCGTCAGTGAGTAGTTGCACCCAAGTGGCGAGGTGAAAAGATACGGACTCACGGCGCGTGTACCAGTGGTCGTGAACTATCCCGCTGGGGCGCTCTCCGGGTCGTCCAGCGGAGAAAACGGCTGGAGAGACTGGCGCTGCTGTGGCGCCGACGGACACGAACATCAGTCCCGTCACCTCGACACCGATGGACGAGTCCGCCACAGAATCGGACACCCTCTCTTCCACCCCATCAAGTAGTCCCACCGCCGACGCAGAACTGCAAGGAATGCGGAGGCGCCACGCGATACCAAACCCATACCCGTACCCAGACGCAGCATCTGTCATGACCATCACCTCGCTGACGACCACAACGGCAACAGTGCAAGCGAGTGGCGCGGACTCGCCTGCTACCAGCGGCGCGCCGGCTGCCTTGTCCAGTGCTGCAGCGGCGCGGTCCAGTGCGTCCGTGGCCATGTCTAGTGCGTCGGCCGCGCTGGCGAGCGTGTCGGCCGCCATGTCCGCACCGTCCCCAACGTCGGACCTGACGTCCGCGAGCACTGACACGCCCGACTCCGGGACGGAGCTCACCGGTGCGGTATCCAGCGACGCTTCCGGGTCTGCCACGACGGCTGCCTTGTCCCTTGACGGGTCCGGGACGGCGCCTTCTAGTACCAGCTTGCCCAACGAAACTATGGGCGGGCAGGATGGCACTTCCGCTGATGCGCCAAATAGCACTGGGATGCCCACGGCCGCCCAGACGACTTCAACGTCGTTCGTTGGTGGGTACTTCGCTATCCATCCGAACACCGTTAGCGCATCTGCTGCTGCACCTTCCTCTCTATAGACGTAAAGATACATGATACTCACCTCCATATATTCACTTCGGATTTGGCGTTCGACGCTGTAAATATATATAGAGCAATGAGATACTTCCCGGGCATAACAAGCTGCTGGGAACGTCTGTTGTCGCAACTGAAGCTCAGCTCATGAACAGCGCGATGTGTCGGCAGTGACCAGTCGAACGTCCGGAAGGGTGAACCGTGGGGCTAGGTGATGAAAGCGGAGATGTACGGGTGGGGTCGGGCAGGTTTGCCGGCCGAAAACGGGGAGACCAAGAACGTCGGACGTAACGGCCACCATGACACTTCTCAGTACTCAAGCCGTCCGATGCCCGTAGAAAAGTGTGCTCAGGAAACGCGTTCCGTACTTCTGCAAAGAAACTGTGGTCCATGGCCATTCGCATGAGATGCGGCTTCTATCCTCCGGTTGATGAGGCGAGACCAGACCAGACGCGGGGTTTACGGAGGGCCACAAGTGACCGAGCGCCATATCGTCGTTCAGCCTTCCACCGAAGCTTCTGCGCAACCTGGACGTACTGAGCCGGGATGTCGTAGATCCAGGCGCGACCAGAGGGGTGTGGGTGTATGCGGGAATATCGCTGCAGAGGGATCAGATTGATTGCTGGTGGCCAACGGCTCGGGTGTGTTGAGTCTTGACACGCCCTGAAGCCTAGCGAGGTGCTCGAGACCCGCAACGACACTTGTCGAGACCTAGGCCACCTTGAAGGATGTGATGGTACTGACAACGACGGGATGATAGCGCAGCGAACGGAACACATGATATTTCGCCCGTTATTCCGACGAATCACAGGGTATCGGGCCGACTTGTCATGCCAGCAACTCGCTGCAGTTCTGCGGGATACTACAAGACGTAGTGATGAGAAGTCAGCGCAGACTCCAGAGCGAGGTTAGCGGTCCAGAACCTGAAGCATTCGTACCTCTCGGTCTGCTTAGCTTGCTCAGGTCCTAGCTTGAACTGCCGAGCTCGTTCGGTGAATCAAATCAGTGCTAGTGGGCCCGTGAGACGTACGTGAGAGCTCCATAAGCCCGCTCTTCTCCAACGTGCGTGGCGAAAGCAAGGCAGGGAGTTGTCGACAAGATAGGGAGCTGAAGCCAAGGACAAGCAGGCCGCGACATGAGCTCAGGCTGAGCGTTGGAGGAGCAGGTTGGGAGCAGGAATAAACGCGGCAGCCAATGAGCGTCGGGGAAAGCGTGGGAAAGGGGCAGGAAAGCGGGCTGGCAGTTCCCGGAGGGCGCATTGCCTGTGCCCGCTCCCCCAGAAACCCCCAAGGGCGCATTTTGCACAAATCCGATGGCGACCACAACCGCGGGCTCGTCTGCCCAGGCCTCGTCCTCCGCCACACACACTCCCATCCTCGCCACCGGCGACTGGACAAAGAACCTCGTCCACCTCGCGAAGACCGCCGAGCTCAAGTGCGTGCGCACTCCTCTCTCCTATCTGTGTTCCGCATGCTCACCGCCGCTGTCTCACTCCTCCGCCGTCTATCGAACGTTTGCTGCATACCCGGGTGGCGTCTCCATTTCTCGATTGCGACCGCCGACAAATCTCAACCGCGGCGACACCCATGCGGAACGGCGCGTTCGGACGTGAAGGAAACATGCCCTGACCCTCCAGCTGCACACCGCGCACATCCTCTCCGCGCATGCCGCGCTCGAGCAGAAGAACAAGGCGATCCAGGACCTCAAGGAGCAGAAGAACAAGTGCGTCTCGCGCGTAAGTTGACAGTGGCAGATGTTTAATGAACCTGGGGCCTCCGGCAGACTCGAGAGCGAGCGGGCACGGTTACTCAACTGTCTGCGCGAGGTGCGTATGTTGACTGTGGACGCGCGTGTTTCCATTCAAACATCCGTCCCCCGATCGTCCATCTCCAGGTCAATGAAGATCGCGACAAGGTCAATTCACGGAGACTATCATACCCCACACGCGTCGTCTAACGTTGTGCCGTCCCTCAGGCTGATCTCGCAGAAGCCACCCTCGATCGAGAGTGAGCACTTCCTCTACCTCTGCGCGCAAGTCACTCACGAGACCACATGCAGCGTGAAGGATCTCCATCAGAAGATCAAGACTATCACCGATGGCGAGTACACCGTAGCGAAGCAAGAGGTCGACCGACTCCGGCAAGAGCTCGGGCAGCCGCCTCTCCCAAGCCTGCAGACTACCCTCGAAGAGAAGTCCGCGGAGTACGTCCTGTCACCCTTCCTGCCGCTCACCGGTACCCCTAATGCATATCACTGGTTCCCGCTCTCCCTCTTCCTGCATCAAACCCCGCCAGATACCTGAGAGCACTTCGCTTACAGTCCGAGGCTGCCAACGCCGCGGCGGGGACAAAACGCCCCGGGGAAGACCTCGGCGCAGATGGGCAGCCCGTCAAGCGTCCGCGCGGTCGCCCCAAGGGCAGCAAGAACTCGAAAACGAAGGCCAAGACCGGTGCAGCCGCTACCCCGCCCGTCACCTCATGAATATGAACATGAAGGGTCGCGTTGTGCGGGGCACGCGTGTCCTTCGGGCGTCCGGCGCGTCCACGCGCCGTGTTCATATTGTCCATGCCAACCCCATGTCCGGCATGCCGCATGCGCTATCGAGGGTCCAGGGTCGTCTTTTCATCTTTCCACTCCTGTTATTGTTGCAAGTTCCAAGTCGGACAGTCCGTGTACGCTACGTGTCCCGCCGCTATTCAATGTATCATTGCATTTTCTCGCTTATCGCCCCGCTCTGCGTCCCAACTCCAGCACCCCCACCCTGATGCTCCGCATTGCTAATTTGCGCGTTGCGGTTCAGGCGGATTCTGCGAGTTCCATGTCAGCGCGCGGCTCGCCGGGCCCGCTCTTCTGCGTGGGTTTAGGCCTCAGGCTCTTGCCGGTTGCACAGGAGACGACGATCCATCACCCAGGCTTACACTCCTGCGAATCGGTCATTGGAGAAAACACTGATTAGCTGATTCCCAGAGACCTCTAGTGTACGCATGGCGTTTGAACCTCTCTCGCCTACGCAAGTCTTTGACGCGCCTTCCGGTGCGGACCCGGCGAAACAGGTATGTCGAGCGCCCTCGTTCTGAGTATGTGACCGGGACGGTGATCGGTGCATACATTGCACTGTGCAGGTGAGTTCATGTTTTGATAGCTGTATGTTGTCCCATGCGGCGTCTGTGCAACTCATCCCGTCACTCGAGCAGATCTCTTCCAGCGATCCCTCCCGGCGCCACGGCGGCGCAGTTCGCCAAGGCTGCACATCCGGAGCACTTGTCGCCGACATACATATGCAACCCCAGGGCCGGCGTGCGACACATCCTGGGAGCGAGCATGAAGCTGGTGACGGCTCGACGGACGAATGGCGGTCGCCAGCATGGCCCGTCGCCGGCGAGGCCCTGTCCGAATGTCCCGGTTGACATGCACTATGTCACGGTGAGTGTTATTAGCGGTGCGAGGTTTGGTGACATCCTTCACACTGCCGTCTTATTGTGCCCACCAGGCTGCCAGCCCGCGATGCGCCTGAACACGTCCCTGATCGCCTCCTCCCTCCTCGCCAAAGTGGCAAGCGGCGGGGCGTGAAGGTTCGTGACGGTGCAGCCGTCGCTCTGTCTGCCTCCGTGCGCATCGCGCCGCCGCCGCCAGCGCCACCATTGTGCGAGCCGGACATATCAGTCGAACAAAGGCTCGCGTACCGCTTTTCCTCCTTTGTTGCTCCCAGAATGGCTGCACACGCACAGCACTCAGGAGGAATGTACCTACGCGAGCCCCGCGGCAGTGATCGTCACCGTTCCTCCGCCCGAGGTCTTCGTGATTTTGGTTCACATTGACAATTTACTTGCATTGCAATCAGCGTGCTCTCGAGTCAGCTCAAAAATATCACGCTTCCATGATCCATCCTTCCATCTCGCACTTCTACAGACGTCCTGTCCAACAACGTCCAATTTTCGCCTTGCGATTTTTCGGCCATCCGCCATCCACGAAATTCACTCAGCATCTGTCGACCGACGAGTTACCCGAGCGCAATCTCCGACACAGCTCGGACCGTGGACGACGGACGCTTGCGAGTGAGTCGGCGCAGCGTCGGCTGCATTCGTCGCCATCGCCCGTGCGCCCGACGTCCATCCTCATCCTCATCTGCATCCCCATCCCCATTCGCCCGAGTGACTGTCAGAGGGCGCGTCAGGTCGGCGACGCGTCGGTCGGGACCTCGGCGGCCGATCACCACGCACGTTCCCGCCGGATTTCATTTTGGACTCGGGATCGGGATCCGAGAATGGCAGGCACGGCGCCTGTTCCCTGTTCCTGTCGGCGGCCACGCGACGAGTCAGGCGCAGGGCAATCGAGATCCCCCGTCCCTCCAATCGGTGTTTGAGCGGGTCGATCGAGATAGCGATTGTATCCGGAAGGCTGAAGGTGGGTGGGTGGGGTGGGTCAGGCTCTCCATTTAGCAGGTGCTTAATACACTACCTGCTGCAGGTGCCAGTAGAGACGTCGGCGCGTGTGTGCACAGTGCCCGAGCCACTCGAATGCCGGGGCTCCCTCCTGCTGCAGCAGCAACTGCACGGGACGCAGGCGAAGGCGAAGGTGTCATCGGCCGATCGCAGAATCCTCCCCACTGCGCGCCCCGTCCGAGTCCCGGCGGCCAACTTTGAGTCTGTCTGCGCCAGCAGCAGCAGCAGCACAGGCACCGACCGGACTTTCGAGCTTGGCTCACGGTGGATCGGCCTTCGCTTTCGCCTTCGCGTCCTTCAGCCGCGCGCGTGGAGGTCCCGCCTCCATGCCGGAGGACCGGGCGCGCGCGATGGTGCCGGGCGTGGTGCAGCTTCGCTTCTGAGCGGCGTCTGACCGGTGACCGAGTGCTGGTTCTCCTTGCGTGCTGCTGATCGGAGGGGGCCTTGATAATGACAGACTTGTCTGCAGCAGGCAGGATACATACAGGTGCGAGCGGGCCGACGTGCGCTGCGCGTCGGACGGTAACGCTGCGGCGCTCTTCACGGAACGGTCAGAACGTCCAGGCGGAGAAGCATGTACGCGTAGGTGGGTGGGGTATGTACGCGACGTCGCGCAGGGAGGGACGCGAGGAGCGATGGATGCGAACGCACTCCTCCATCAATCTCACTCGCCTTCTTCATGGTACGTCCGCTCAAAGTGGGCATTATTGGCGGAGGGAACAGGCGGGTGGCGGCGATCGCGCGCGCGGCGCACTTCGCGATCGTGACTCGCGCAGGAGGCGCGCGTAACCACCCAGATTTGCGTCCATTCCATATTGTGTTCACTGCGTTTGGCTTTGGTGGGTCGGATGTGGCAGGTCTGTGTGCGCAACGTGAGTAGCAGCGGCGCGATGCCGATCCACGCACTCATCAAACAAGCTTCGCCTTCTGGCTCCTGTGTGCAGCCATCGCCAATACAGTACCCCATACCAGACTACTGCCGCTGCCAATCGCGCATGAAGGCGTTATTTAGGATAGCTGAAGGATGACTTGCCCACCATATTAGTAAGCCATGTGCATTAGCGATCAAGACCATGACTAGTACCATCACTTACCACGCAACTCGGGCTGTGGAGGATAAGTAGTGATTACAAACAAAGTTAGATGTCTCGCTCGTATCGCAACTCCCGGAAGCTCGTAGAACGTCGATAGCACGTACTTGCGCCAGAACACGTATCGGACTCGGACTCGCATTCGCATGCGGGTTCGGATGCGGCGAGGCGTCAGTAGATGACGCCGCATGACTCGGAAGGTACGCCCCGGCGCCGGGCGGGAGGCATGGAAGGATCGAGTGGACGCGAGGAGTCGAGGACGCATGGACGCTGGCAGGACGCGCGTGTCGCAGCCCGAATCCCGATTTTGACTGTGCATCTCGGAGTAAGTCGAGGATGTCGGTGTCTCTCGAAGCATCCAGGAAGCAGAAGTAGATATACACCTCGCGCAGCGCGGGCGTTCAGTACAACGAAATCGATGACGTCTTGCCGCAATGCATATGCGCGGTCGCGTGAAAAGTCGGAAGGCGTACGAGGATCCGACTGCGTGCCAGTCGGGCGAGCAGTAAGAGCTATTATTGCCAGGTTACGCCTTCTCGTACAGACGGTGGCTCGCAATTATCGCCACTGGCCTCCGATGCGTACGATACCAGTGATATCGCAGCGAGTAGTACGCATCGTCGCGCAGTAGCCGCATCCACACCGCCTGTCCCCCAGAACTCAGTTAACTCCTCCCCCACAGATAACGAGATCCCCAGAATGGACGCAGGTACCGTGTCGCAAACCCACGTCGATCGACATATCCGTAGCGCAGGCTGCGGACGCAGGCCAAGACGCGCTGGGCGAGCCACGTTCGCCGCGAGGACCGTGACACAAAGGGACGATTCGCCGGAAAGCACAGCTGGAACGTCCGAATGACTGGGCGCAGCTGCAGCGTCCTCGGCGCTCGGCGTGCCGCAGCGGATGCCGTGCGTGTGCCTGCCGCGGAGACACGTCGCGCGACAGGTCGTGACACGACGCGTCCGGTGGCATATTCGTCGCCCGATTGCAGGCTCTCGGCGCGACCGTTCGACGTGTTTACTGATTTGATGGCGTGAGGAGGAGGAACGATGAGTAATACCGCGATTGGACGGTGCGCATGCGCGTCTGCCAAGGCGAATGAAAGTCCACCTGCGTCGGACGACGGTCGCGCAATAGGACGATGGGCGGCTGCGTGTCCGGACAGAAGCGCATTTATCGCAGGCGTTGGAAACGCCGGAGAGCCTGTTGCTGCGACTCATTGCATTGCCCTGGGGGCGGGGAAGGGGAACTGTCAGAAGCGGGTGCTAATGGGCAGGGTTCGTCAGTAAAGTGGGCAATGTAAGTGCTATTAGACGCGTCGGTGTGATGCAGCGAGATCAATGAATGAGTATTGATGGTTCCGAGCAGGCAGCGACGCGAGCAGCTGCAGTCAGATTGCGCCTCGAGCGTGCTCTGGATCGACGCGTAGGGATCTATATTGGCTGCGTTAGCGAGGGCTCCCTGCATGCGTGTGATTTCTGTGCTGCGATGGACTGCAATCTAGCTGCAGATATTGCGGCCTGTGTATACGGATGGGAGACGGTTATCGGGATGGCGAGAGCCCAGGCGCGAGAAGGTCGGGCATCCGGGTGTGCAGGAGGCGCGCGATGGCTGGGGTGGGTTCGATGGGAACGGGCTCCGGAAGCGAATGGGGAGCAGGAGCGGTGGACGTGTGGGCTGGGTGGAGCGCTGAGGGCGATAGGACGAGTGGCCGAGAATAGCAGGAGGGAATGCGACGGTCTGGCCGGGTGTGCGAGGAGGCCCAGACGCGGACGGTCGAGACGCATCATCGTCAAGCGTGAATCGTCGATGACGCCTGGAGCTCCCTGGCGGACGCAGAGGTGTGAGGCCATCATCAGCACATGCGCACGTTCTGTTAGCAAGTAGACACGACTCCGAGAGCCCGAGAGGAATTGCGAGACGGAGAGATGACTGTGAGATGACTGAGCATCGGGTGACCAAGACGCGCTGGGTCGGTGCGGCGGGCGTCTGGGATCGGGCGGCAGGGAGGGATCGCGAGAGAGAAGATGGGATCGGGGAGGGATCTGGGACGGGATCGCTTACGCGGACGGCGTCGGAGTGCTTACGTCGGGCGAGGACGCGTCGGACGGCGTGAGTCAACGCGCCGGCCGCGGCCAATCACAGGCGAGGCCGACCGTCTGCGGAAACCACCACCCCGCTGCGGGCGCCTGCTGTGCCCTCGCACGTCCACGGCATTCATTGCAATCTGAGATCCAGCCAGGCTCTCCGTGCTCGCCTCGTCCTCCAGCCCGCAGTTTTATAAGCAGCGCCCTCCGACGCCATGTCCTCCCCAACCCGCCGCCTCGCCTCGCCTCGTCCTCCGCCACTGCCTGCCGCCCTCCCCTCTCCTCCCCCCAGCCATGGTTGCCTCGCCAGTACACCCAGCTAGTCTCGTCGACCCCTCCCTCCACTCTCCTGCCCTCATGGAGCTTGTCGACATGGAGATGAGCCGCACCCTCATTGGTGAGTACTCCTACACGTCCTACCTCCAATCAGCACGCTCATTCATACTTTCTTCTTTCAGAGCATGTGGTTGACACGGTCACCGAGACGGTCGATTACGCCTTGGGCCGCCCCTCCTCATCCTCCCGGGCCGCTCAATGTCGCGTCACTCGGAACACTCCAAGTTCCTCAAGTTCGTCACAGACGTCCTCCACCGCGCGGAGGTCAAGGTCCCCGCTCTCCTCGTCACCCTCGTATACATCGAGCGTGCCAAGCCACACATCCAGATCGCCCTCGAGCAGTGGGCCCACGAGCGCGTCTTCCTCGGCGCACTCATCCTCGCAAACAAGGTACGTCCTATATACTACTCTAAGTCATCGAGTGCTCGTACTGACTCCCATCTGCAGTACCTGAACGACTCTACTCTCAAGAACGTCCACTGGGCGCTCTGCACCGGAGTCTTCGGCAAGCGTGATATTGGACGCATCGAGCGTGAGTTCCTCGATGTCCTCGATTTCGAGCTCTCCGTCCACGAGGCGGATCTCCTCGCACACCACGACACCCTCCTTGCCCATCTCGCGCCCCGCCACACCCACGTCGCGACGCGCGAGCACCACAAGCGTCACGCGCGCCGCACGAGCTCGCCACTCGGCTCGCGCTGGTCCACCGACTCGAGCGACATGGACGTCGACTCCGAGTCCTCCTTCGAGAGCGTCTCGCTACCCCGCACACCCGAGCCCATCGCCTCCACCGTGCCCTTCCCACAAAGGCCGAGCTCGACTTATCCGCGAACGTTCTTCGCACGACGACGGACGCTGTACACCTTGCGGAGCCCCACCATTCTCACCGCCACCAAAGTACACACCAACGCGTGCGCTCGTCGCGTTGTCGATATTGCGCTCCTTCCCGATGCCCTCCACCATACGTCGTCACATCCGCACATTGCGACGCCCGCAGCGCAGCCGTACCACCATCCCTCGCCGCACAGGCGATGCCCGTCCGCGATAAGCGCGACTGGCCGTCGCGCCCTATCTTCGCTGTACAAAACCTCCCCACTTTCTGCTCGCGCCCACCACCACCACCCCAACGATGACCACGACGACGCCTTTGCAGCGGGCATAACTTATTCATTCGAATCACTCCCAACCGATTCTATCGCTCTAGCATCGTCGCATGCTGGAGATCTATAATACGCTCATTCGCTTCATGCTTTGCATTTTCTCCTCATCACTCTCATCGCATCCTCCCCCAACGATATTTTTTTGCAAGTCTGTCAGCCTTTGCATACTAATCCATCCATCGGCCGCTCTCCGTCTCCTCCATTCATCATCGTCGCAGCATAGTGTACCAGTAGATAGTAGTCTCAGACTCAGACCCCCAGAGGGAAATGACATGCCCATCGAACACCCAACTTGCCCATCCCGCGTGCCCTGTGTGCCTCAAGCCCAAGCTCAAGCTCTCCGACAGCGACAAACGCGCCCGCCGCAAGCCCGGATCAGCAAGAGAGCAACGCGTCGTTGCAACGTTCAGTCTAAGGTATGTCAGCGGGTTTCCTGCAGTCTGCAGTTTCAGGCGTAATTGCAATAAACTGACTCCTGTATTGCAATCCATCATGCATCAGCAGCGACCGCGACTTCGCGGGGATCCCTGGCAGGCCATTTCGGCCCAAACGGGCATGGCGCATACATGCTCGCGACGCAGAGCGCCGCCCGCACCCTTCAGCCCGCCCGACTATAGGTGAGTGACAGTTTGGATCGGACTTGACGTGGACATGCCAGTCTAAGGGTCCCGAGCGTCCGCGGTCGAGCCCGATATATTGCAATATGGGGATACAGACGCAGAGGATGGCAGAGAAGCGGCGTGTCCGGAAGCTGAGAAGCCCCCTCCCCGCATCTCTGCAAGCTTGCAATCAGCGCAATTCAGTCCCAGTCCATCATACATGGCGGCGCTCGCGTTCGGAATCATTATTGGCATGCAATGATCACGACACCACCTCTGCGCTTGGTAAAGCACTGGTGGTGACTCTAGGTCCTGAGGTATGTGTCATTGTCATGCTCTTATGTACGACTCACGAGCCCGGTCCCACCGCAGGGCCCCGCAGTGCGTGTCTTGGTACAGGACTTTGCCATGTGTCATAAGTATCCGACTCGGACCATTCCAAGCCTGTTCCAAG